>CABFVZ010000136.1:117758-130991 GCA_902151445.1 Timema monikensis
CCCCCCCCCCCCCCTTTCCATTATCTATTTTCATTCTGCCAGGATAGCCAAACAAATGGTGGGAGTTGTCGTGTAGGAACGTTTAAAATAGTTAAACACTTGATGTTGATGAATTTATTGGAGACTAAAGTACTTAATGTGATGAAGATAGTTCATTTGGTAAAATACTACGAAAGTTATAGCTCAAGTCAGTCATTCTAGGAAGCAGCCCTTGAATACGTCTATTTAGGTGAACCAAACCCCCCCGTCCTGGACACGAATTACATCAGTCCTACCTCTATGGTCCTTACCATCAACTATACAAACCCTCTAAACACCCTCTAAAGACTCCCTTTAAAACATATTTTATGTTTACTGATATTTTGCTAAATGTAGTTTACTGGTATATAACTATACACAAGCAAAGCTGACTTTCAAAACGTACGTCTAATTGTGGACTGTTCTGAATAGCTCAGCTGACTCGGGCTTTCATTATTACGAGGGAACTTTGTCTCTGACGTAAAATACCTGTCCCAATGTTACTATACATTGGAAATACATATTTAAACATATCGTAGTCTTATAAAACCATTTATTTTAGCATATGTGTGAAGTAAGACTCGTGTCCTTATCGTAGGCGTCAGGTAGGATTCGTGTCTTTATCGTAGGCGTCAGGTAGGATTCGTGTCTTTATCGTAGGCGTCAGGTAGGATTCGTGTCTTTATCGTAGGCGTCAGGTAGGATTCGTGTCTTTATCGTAGGCGTCAGGTAGGATTCGTGTCTTTATCGTAGGCGTCAGGTAGGATTCGTGTCTTTATCGTAGGCGTCAGGTAGGATTCGTGTCTTTATCGTAGGCGTCAGGTAGGATTCGTGTCTTTATCGTAGGCGTCAGGTAGGATTTGTGTCTTTATCGTAGGCGTCAGGTAGGATTTGTGTCTTTATCGTAGACGTCAGGTAGGATATGTGTATTTTAGCAGAGGCATCAAGTATGATTATTCAACATTTTTATTTTAAGATTCCAATTTTGAATCCCACAAAGTCGAGTCTGAATTTGTGATCTCTTTAGGATTTGAGATTTCAAATCCTGCAAATACCTCAAATCGCGTCAGAATCTTAGTTTGAACACGATTCGATGTTTTCAAAGCTTCGGACATGCTTGAATTTCCTTGAAAAGGTGTAATTATTTTAATTTAATCGTGGTGTTAGTTGAAATGTTGTGTGTGGAGGGTCTGGGGGTAGCGGGGAGGTACTCCGCCATGGCTACGTGCCTGGGGGTACATTCTTGAGGCTGTTCTAGTACCGCAACTTTGTAAATCATTCCCCAACACTCTCCACGACCAACCTATAATTACCATACCTAATGGGCCAAGGTACATTTAACAAAATGGGAGTTAATCCCGCGCCTGCAACCTGAGCCTCGAACCGGTCTGCGATAGAATCAAGATGTGCTCCTATCAAGGATTAGGATTATATTTAGCCCCGCGTTTTACCAACCGCCCGGGTTGTATCCTTATGTACTGACTAAGCTCATACGCTAAGGATGAGGAAGGTTGAATTTAGTACTCGCATTTGCGAGTGGAAAACCATTTAGTAAGGTCCGACCTCAATACATACGGCTGGGATTCGAACCCCAATCTCCCAATTATTGGTAGTCTAGTCTATTGCGAGAGTCACGCCTTTGACCATGCGGCCACCGAAGCAGGTTGATAAGAATGTTGACCGAAAGGGGTAGTAAGTAAGACGCGACGCTTGAAAACAAAAGTTAAGGGTTGGGGCCTCCAATTATTTCCAGCCCTGTCTAGGCTGATGAGGATTCATTTCCTCTCAGGGAACCTTCTCATCCTACACCTTAGATTAAGCCGTTAATAACGTTTTACTTTCTTTCGATATCTCGAACTAGAGCCGAAACTATTTTTGCCGATTGGGCTAAAACTGGGTAACCGGGCTTTTCACCAGGTCCCCCCCCCCCCCCCCCCCCCTCCNCCTATTGGATGTTCATAAGGTCCCCTAGAGGGATTTTTGAAATTAGATATTCAACCTTAAATTTAAGGGTAGTTTACTGAAGGGCGAAATGAGAACAAAATATTTTCTCAAAATTTTACTATAACGATTTTAATTAAATTTTATATCTAGACACCCGCCTCGGTGGCGTAGTTGGCTAACGCGCTTGTCGTGTTGTGCTCGACTGCTGAGGACGGGGAGATCGAGGTTCGAATCTCGGTCGAGTGAACTGGGAGTGGTTTTCCCCTAAATGGTTTTCCACTCTCCCTCCACGCAAATGCGGGTTCACATCCTCTAATTCAACCTTCCCAATTCCTAATCCATCAGTGTAATTAGTACTTAAAGCGTATAACCCGAACGGGTAGTAAGATGCGGTGCTAAATATTATTATTATTATTATTTATATCTAGACACCGTTTATCTTTATAAACCAGATGGTAATTCTCATTAAAATGACTTTAAGGGTACCTTACATGGGGGAAATTTTCCCATCTTCTTAATTTCTCTGCAACTATTTGAGATAGGAAATTACTTATCATTGTAAAGTTGTAGTAATATTAAAGATAAAATATCTTTTATTAGAAATATGGCTTTATAGAATCAAAAATTTCTGAGCTATAAGCGAATATATATACTTTTTAATTCAGGTCTTTGAGAATGAATTTGATTCTTATGTTCTTTGGTGGACCAAGATGTTTCTCTTTTCTCCATTTTTCTGTAACAGTGTTCCTAGTTCCTAATGCCATAGAGTAAGTAACAGTGTTCCTAGTTCCTAATGCCATAGAGTAAGTAAGTGTTCCTAGTTCCTAATGCCATAGAGTAAGTAACAATGTTCCTAGTTCCTAATGCCATAGAGTAAGTAACAGTGGTCCTAGTTCCTAATGCCATAGAGTAAGTAACAGTGTTCCTAGTTCCTAATGCCATAGAGTAAGTAACAGTGTTCCTAGTTCCTAATGCCATAGAGTAAGTAACAGTGTTCCTAGTTCCTAATACAACAGAGTAATTAACAATGTATATTATTCATTTATGATCTATGGTGTAATGTTTATATAACACAGTATGCATCTATTATTTTGTTTCACAAATCTTACAAATTTTTAGTATATATATTATGTGTTAAGCTAAAAGCGGGAGAAAGTATATGCGGTGCGCCGTACCATTTATTTACTTTGAACAAAACACTGAAAATTAATCATTTAAAAAAAAAACGCTGGTGCGCTACTCTTTTATGCATGGCATTTTACCGGTTTGTACCTACGAACAAAAATAATTAGGTTTGAAGTGACGTGACCTGATAAGAGATTTACTTTGACAAAATATCGCTCGTGTAAAGTTCTGATAACTTTTTCTACTTGATGCTCCTGTATACAGAGTGTTCCACGAGAAGATCAAAGCGAGGTTTGCCGTCCTTTAATCGCTCTAGTTCCCAAGAACTAGAACGTGTGTGCAGGTTATTTTATACCAAACCATCGGTGAATCTAATAACTGCGGGGTTATTATATCGCCGTGATAATCATCATCTTCTTCTTCTTAAGGATCTTGTCAACATCGGTGGTCTTGGGGTAGAGTGCTTGCCTCAGGACCCGATGTTGGTGGGTTCAAACCCAGACGGGGTCGACGTAGTTTTCTTGAGCGATAAAAACCGGTAGCACAACTTCCTTCGGAGGAGGAAGTAAAGGCGTCCGTCCCATGTCGATTGTGGCGAGTAAAAGAAACCTGGAAGGTGTGAGAAAATACTTTTTCCAAGAAAAATTTGTAGGCTCTTTGGCTCTCGCTCATAGAAATTCTCGTGTGTTGATATAATCAGTCGGTTTAGAAAGTGCACGTTAAATACCCCAAATATATTTGTTTAAATGACTTGATTATCATCGTTGGACTCTTAGAGGTTATGTCAGGTATATCTTTCCTGGATCACCGGTGACAAAAGGAGGTCGGGGTTCTAATGCCGGCCGGGTAGATAAACGCGGAGTAAAAAAAATAAAAATAAAAAAGCAAGACAAAGGCTAGACGATCCATCAAACTTGTCGATGTAGACACAAAATTTATGTTGCTTATCATCTTAGGTAAAGTAATTAATAAACTCAAGTTAATTTACGTTTACATTTTGATCATCTACCTCCTCTAAACCCCTCACAATAACTTACCATTCTCCGATAACCGTTACTATTTCTTAATTATTGGGGGAGAGGGGAGCAGAACGAACCTATTTTTTCTCTACCAAGTGACACGAAAAGAGCCCACTTCGGTGGCCGCATGGTCTAGGGCGCCAATAGACTGGACTAACGGTGACAAGGAGGTCGGGTCTCAAACCCTGGTCTGGTGTTATAAATATGGTTTTTCCCTAAATGGTTTTCTACTCTACCTCCACGCAAATGTGGGTATACTTCCTCTAAATTCAACCTTTCTCATCTCTAACATATTAGCGGGATCAGTGCATGGATCTATACGTATAAAACGAAAGGGAAGTAAGACGCAGTATTTTTTTTAAAAAACTCAAAAACGAGAGAGGAATTAAGTTACCTTAATCATTTTAAACATGCTCCAAAAAAAGGACTTTTAATAAAAAGATTTAATAGAGCACAAATTATTAGCAGAGAGGGTGTGTCTCCCCTGTCTTTACTCACCCCCAACCCCCTTTTCCACCTTTTTGTGTCAAAANCTTTGATTCTCCTAGAACATCCGGTATAAAACGTCCTCTTCTACCACGACTGAGAGAGAGATTGTGAGAGAGAGAGAGATTGTGAGAGAGAGAGAGACTGCCACGCTACGGTAAAGGCGCAGGGAGGGGGAGATACTAAACCCCCATCAAAAGGGTTTCCCGCGCTTTCTTCCCCTTTCAATTGTCTCTTGCGGTCTTTGGAAAATGCGAAAGAACTTTCTACCAAGACAACTTTACCGCCGCGAAAAACAAAAAACCTCCCTTTTTTTTTACTTTAGGTGGGGTAAAGGGGGCTGAGAGTATTTTCGCTTCCATTGTTTGTTTTTTTTTAGCTTCGAAGTAAAAGTCCTACCTTATTTATTTTATTTTCAAAAAGTTCTAGATATTGGATTTCTTCTACTATTTGTGCTTTTACGGGATCATTATTGATCTATCATCTTTTCACTTCTTTTATTTGTCTTTGAAACTTGTAAGGAGGATAAAAGGAGAGGAGAGGAGAGGAAAATAATTAGACCTATTTTCCTCCTTCAAAACCTATTAAAAGACAAAGCAATCTACGATAAAGAGGAATGAATAGTGGCTTAAGAATTCAACCGTTCAGACTTGTGTGAATGTGTCTGTCTGTCTGTCTGTCTAACCAAAGGGTTAGAGTGGTCGGTAACGATTCTAAAGAAAATTGGGGATGTTAGCGGAGATATTTTTTTAAGGACGTCATGGAAATGACAACTCTGAATCTTAAAAAACCACTAAAACGATCCTCAATTTTTTTATTATTTTTTTAAGAATATCTGTTGTGATCGTTTTTAAAAAAACTTTATTTGTTTGAAGAAGACTGAAACAATGTTTCTAGCGTTGACGTTTACTTTGATCTCAGAACTGACTGGAAATTCTTCAAACAAATAAAGTATTTTTTTCTAACAAGGTCACAATAGACATTCTAAGATAATTGAGGATTGTTTCAATAGATGAGGATGATTAGTTTCTTTTATTTTCTCTCGGTCACTTGGAAAGAAAAGAATTGTGATTGTAAAAAAAAAAATTAAATCGAACGCCATATTTTGATATGTCGATGTTTCATGACCCCTTAAACCGTGAAGGTAGTTTGCACGATGGCGTGTGTGTGTGTATTTTACCGATCGGGATAAAACGTAGTACCTATGGTTTTCATAAGGGTATCTATGGTTTTCATAAGGGTATCTTGGCGTTGTTTAACATTACAAACAAAATGGCCCTGAAAATGACTTTGAAGGTACTTGCATAAGCGAAATTTTGATTATACCTCCGCAACTATATGAAATGCAAAACAACTGAATGTTAAGTTGTATTAGACAGAGGTACTATTAAAAATTAAAAACCTTTAATTTGAAATTTATAAGTTTAAATGTATAAATATTTTTAAGGAACGTATTTGAAAGATGATATAGACATGGATGTGCCTCTTTTCTCAATGTTTCTGAAACAGTATGATTTCATGTATACTCTTTGTTAGAATGTTTCTGCAACGATGTATATTATTTTGTTTCACAAATATTACTCGTTTTTAGTAAATGTTTCTATTTTAAGATTTTTTTTTAAAATATAGAAAGTATGTGCTGTGGTGCACTGTACTATTTAGTTTGAATCATAAAATTTATTCCTGTCCACCCCACCTCTAGCTGTGGCGCTAGTGTCGCATCTAAATAAAACACGTCCAATGCTAGCTAATATTGTTGTACCGATATTACAGCGTGGCTGGGCGCCCTGTGTCTGGCAGTATCTCTTTTCACCGCACCACTAGTTGTGGCGCTAGTGTCACACCTAAATAAAACACGTCCAATGCTAATATTGTTGTACCGATATTACAAGCGTGGCTGGGCGCCCTGTGTCTGGCAGTGTCTCTTTTCACCGCACCGCTTGTCGTGGCGCTGTGTCGCAGAAAGTCGACCAGGCTCACAGCAGTGCTAGGAGGTCTCGTCATGGCGCTCGCTTGTCTCTTCACGTCTTTCGCCCTGCAGATGCACCAAGTTCTGCTCAGGTGAGGCCGGGGACCCCTTTTAACATATGAGGGTAACAAGTGTCTCGGTCTTTGTACTCTGATTTAAGAGTCAGGGGATTGATCTCAGACAAGAGTACAGAAGAGGTCGTCTCCCAGCCACCCTCGCCTCACAGCATCCAATCCCTACTCCTTTTGTTTCTTTATCCTATATAGATTGTTGGTACTTTCAATCACAAGTCCTGTGATCCTATCCGGGGTGATGCTAGTGTTTGGAGTTGCTCATTCTAATACATAACCATAGAAATGAATGTTTATTAGTAGGCGCTATTGTTTTTTGGTTAAGCTTGTGTGTAAGTCGCATCATAAAATCCACATTAAATATCCACCCAAAAATAATCCGCGTCTTCCTACCGTTCCAGTAAAATATAGGTACCCATTTATTAACAATATTTATAGGGTGGATGTACACTATTTGCGTGTATGTAAAGAGTGAGCAACTATTTAGGTAAAACCAATTACAGTAAACCCTTCGGGGACTCGAACCCCGGCCTCTACCACTGCCGGCAAAGCAGCCTAGAATATATATATTAGTTCAAAGCACGTTCTCACAATACCGACCTAGTTTTGAGATTTCTAAAATGAAAAAAAAACTGCCACGGTTGTAAAGAAAAGAAAATTAAATTAATGTGTGTATCCTCCAGTTAATGGCGCTTTCATCGTCATTTGTTTTCCGAAATGGACATCAGAGAGCGGGAAATTTCAGGAGCACCAACAACGACATAAAACTTTTCCCTTCGAAGTTTTCTTTTGTTTCGCTTAACTTTTTTTTTAAGTGAAGTATATGTACACACACAAAAAAAGAACTAATAATAAAAAAACTGCCGGCATATACTTGATGAGAAAACAGTTGTATCAACTAATTGAAAATGTCGCTCGTAGAGAGAGGTTACATTGTTACGAACCGGGAGGTTAGGAAGGTTACATTGTTGGTAGTTAGAGTGTAGGGGTTGAGAGGGGGAGTTACCCTCGGTTGATAGTATCACAGTTAATGAGCGCACATAACTCTTTGTATTCCTTGACTTGGTTTGTGCCCCAGTAGAAAGGATTCAACTATATCAACCCGAGGAAGACCACGCGCTTTACACTAATACGTTCTCATCTACATCTGTTAACTTTTTTTACTTGCTGTTTTTTTTAATGGTTGTTTATTATATCGTCTATTTTTAGGGCATAAATCAAACTGAAAAATATAATGTTATTAGAGGAACAGAAATTACGACATAATATTTTGTTAGTGCCAGTAAACACCTAAAATTAATTATATGTTACTAAGCATCTTTTTTTTAATCAGTAATATGTGTTGATATAATATTTGGCTTATTAATTGGAACACTGGGCCAAAAAATTATGTATTTATCATACAATTTTTTTTTTTAGAATAAATTTAATATTTATCGGAATACAGATTAGTGGTAAGAAATAAATTATTGCTATATTGGCAATATGTAGTTCTACGCACCTGTTTGTGTATTAAGAATGGGTTAAGTCTTAAAAAAAAACTTCGACTTTGATTGTTAGAAAATGCTAGCTTCAACTTCATTTTGTAATAAATAATAATAATAATAATAATAATAATAATAAATGCTTCTACAATAAGAAGTTGACGACTAAAGTACTAATTTATTTAACGGTGATAACAAAAGTTGTTGAATATCTGTCATGGCGGCATTAGATGAGAAACTTTTTAAATGAAAAGAAAATGCTGTCATTAAATTCCAGGACATCCTTGAAAGATATTCAACAACTGTTGGTATCAACATATGAAACTGAAGAACTATTTGATATATTTTGGCTAAAAAAAAGTTTTTTGTTATAAAAACTTCAAATACACTGATATTTTTTCTCTCGTTCGGTACATCTCCAAGTTAGGCACATTATATCAAATTAACAAATAATATTTGAGTTTCACTTCAGCTTTAAGAATATTTCATAAAGTTAATTTGGTTTCGCTTGGATTAATTGAAAAAGGAAACTTCCTACATCCCTAGTCTGCGTTAACAACAAACTAGACACACATTGTTGATTATGAAGCCATCCGCTGTAGCAGATAGTTGACAGCTGCTACTCAACTGTGAGGTGGGTTGCGGAGAATACAGGCAGTAGTAGCTAACCAGGCAGGAACCTGACTATAGTAGGTTTCTTGTAGAAAGAAACTTTGAAAAAAGTAAAAGCATTTTTTGTAGTTCAACATAAACAACATTTTACCTTCATAGAGGTTCATCTATATTAATGTTATCTATGAAAAGTGACATCTTCAGGTAACATGACTTTACGTAAAAATATATGAAAATGGTTTAAAAGTAACTTTTATAACTGACAAAAATTCTCCTTATTTATGTCGGATTGTTATTTAATAACCACCGCATTTAAGTTATTATACTCTCTGTTCCTTCGCGAGCAAGTTAACAAAAGGTTACTACAGGGACGACTATGTTTATACATTTGTAACTTTAATAACATTTTAATTAATCGGTGGATCATAACCAAACTTGGGACAGAAATAGGCAAATATATTCTTAGAGATCTTCCTCCAAATCGCTATTTGGTGTGACTTTATTTTCGTGGTGCTCGACTTTAGAAAAATAATTCATTGAAACTGATATAAGATAACTAAAGTTCCTAAAGATGATTTTTTTTAAATGTTAAACAGATACTACAGTAGATGGAATCGATATTTTAAATAGCTCAGATAAACCTAATAGCAAACCAAATTAGCATAATTTACTACGATACTTTTGTTATTTCGGCCACCAATTAACCGGGTCAAGGTTGTTTGGAACATTTATTATCTTCGTTTCAACTAAATTCATAATAAACTGGAGTAAGGTGTCGGACTCCTGTGCTGGGGGTCCGGGGTTCAATCCTCGGTCCCGGCACAGATTTATCTGATTACCAAACCCTTCCTTCACCTCTGACAAGACATCTTGTGAATGTGGGGATTGCCAGGCCTCCACCGTGGTTCGGATCCCACATTAAACTGTAGGTTCTCAAATCCATCTCACAATCACCCTACCATTACATATTAGCGTAAGTACGTATAAACCGAACAGGTAGTAAGACGCGGTGCTAATAATAACATAATAAACTCCATGGCGTGAGCCCAAAATTGAGCGGCCACCATCTGTTGGCGAATATGGTGCCAACTTTTGTGGATATAGGATGTTATCTGTTCAGCACAATGAGCCATCCGGCCGTTAATTTCAGGTTGTTGTTTTTTTACACCAGAACCACTCCTAGTTAGTAGCTATTCATTTGTCCTGAATATACTCCGTTCCAGACCTTCTCTTCACAGAAAGTTCTCAAAGTTCCGGGAATCGAGCCCTGGACCTCTAGACCTATAGTCAGCAAATCTGACCTTTAGTCCACAGAGGCGACTTATTTACACAATACATTGAAAAATAAAACTCTGGTACGGATAATTGCCGTTCATTAATATTCATTTAAATACACGTTTAAAATGGATACCTTTCCTTTGGATTCGAACCAAGCAAAGTCAAAGGTCACAGGCTCGATTCCCGTGTCTTATATTTCCAAACACGTAATTATTTAAACGCGAGATTATGTTTGTTCCAGCTACGGCATCGTGATGGGCCTGGGTACGGGTATGGTGAGAGAGACATCTAGCTTGATGTTAGGAAACTACTTCAAGCGACGCAGGGAATTCGTGGAGATGGTAGTTCAGGCAGGGGCCGGCGTGGGCATAGCGCTGTTCTCAGTCTTCTACAAGGAAGCTGTTGGGTGAGTCCATTATTATTGTACAGGGGCGGTGCGTGAGGCGAGACGGAGCAACATAATTATACCCTGATTTCCTTATGAACACAAATTTGAAACAATACAAATAAATGTTACAATATTGCAACCAACAACAATAATATTTTACTATATTATTATTATTGGTATTTTATAGGTACAGTCAACTCTTGATTCTACGACTTTTCACGGTTCCCTGGAAAAATGTCGTTATTTCGAAGGGGTTGTTATTGGAATTTTAACAGATTTTGTTCCACCCCTGACCTTCATACGAAAAAAATGCATTTTTTAGACAACAAATAGCGTGGGTCATCAAAAATCGTTCACAAAATCCAACCAAAAACGTAACCAAATCAAAATAACAATGTTAAACAATAGCATGGGTCGTCAAAAATTGTTCACAAAATCAAACTAAAATAGTAACCAAATCGAGAATCGAAATAACAATGACAAAAGCAAGCCTGGCGCGTGATGTAGCGGCAGTCGCGTGCGGGGAAACATTGTCTTGCTTGTGGGAGGGGGTGGACAGAGTCAAGTGCTATAGGCTGGCATTGATGAGGTGGTGTCTATTTTTATACCTGACCCACCCCAGTTACTAGTAATACAGAACTCACAAAGATAATTGCAACGCAGCGACCTAAATAAATGCAACAAACACATTTTACAGCCGATTTCCTTAAACTTTTCAACCTTTTTTCCCCACATTTTTCACGATTCCCCAAAAAAAAGGGTCGTTACTTCGAGAGGGACGCTATTCCCGGGTTCGTAGAATCGAGAGTTGACTGTATTGATAATATCTACTAAAGGTGAAAGCTGCAGATCACATGACTTGACGTATGAATACTTTAAAGTAAGTCTAGTAACTTTTTTTCTAGCTGTCAGATGTATCTATTCGTGAGAAAATTGAGGTATACTTGTGGTATCCCAAACTTTCAGTACTAACATGTTCTCATTTTTAAACTATATTCAGCCATAAATGTTATGAACACATAAGTTATTTTCTAATTTGCGATGCTTTTCAGAATTCTGATATTTTGGGTTGTTGCACAGATAGTTTTTTTGGAAATGATATTTTTTAGATTGGATTTTTTGTAAAGCGTACTTTTTTTTAATATGTTGGGAAGGTAAATACAATACAAAAATATATTAAATTTTTACTTGTATAATATAACTTTTTTCATAAAAAAAAGATACCCCTTCACTTATATAACTTAATTCATGAAAATTCTACTGATAACAAACAATAAGTCCCACTTTTAAACATACATTATAATTATAAGAATTGGTAAAATATTAATTATTTACTTATTAGGCCTACCAGTTATTTATTATTGATCATTCGATGATACCTCATGTGTCAAACATATTATGTATTACATTTATTACATTGAATGCAATAGGACCAGTAAATGTTGTAAGACTTATTTTTGATGAACGTACCTTTGTTGTTATTTTACAACAATCACTTACTTGTGAGTAGCCGTAGTGTGTTCAATTTTCCCAGTCCCGTCTGTTGAAACTCGTGTATAATTTGTGTAAGTGGCCTTACACTCTCATAAAAACTTTAAAAACACTTTAGAATTATAATTTCCTGCTTCTATATAAGCAAATTTGACACCCGCATTATACCACATAAAAATCTAGTCAAAGAGAAAAGTTTGAAAAAAGAACTACAATGATATCTAGTGATGAACTATGAAATATATCAATAAATAGTTGACTGCTGAAATTCGTTTACAGCTTTGTGCTTTGAAAAGTAGTGTTATATTTTATCTATTTTATATAATGTGGTATAGATGGACTGGTGTATTAAATTATGTCAATAATAAACACAGATTATTATTAAACATGAATAAGAGTTTTCCCTAAAAAGGATGGCTAGTGACTTATTTTTAGACCATCCTACCGTACTTGATTTTTCAAGTAAACTTCAGCTAATAGACAGAATCGACCATTTATATTTGACTGCAATTTTTTTATTATATATTTGCTGTAAAATTTCCGACCAACTGAGTATCATCAAACAGCTTACAAACAAACTTAATATTTATATAGAAAAACATAGCCAGTCTAATGGCCACCAATTCATCACACTTAAACAAGAAGCCTAACATTTCCCAATGATCAGTTTTTCGGGAAATCAAACCCAATAGAAACATGTGTTAGCGATATCGGACATCATTAATTAGAATATAAACATAATTCCGAAAGTTGTACGGGATTTTTTTCAATGTTGAAAGGTTCTTAATGTACCAAGTTTTCATTCAAACGTAACTAATTAATTACAACAATTTATGGATGGCTTAATAATGAATATAATCATAAATTTGATTTGATATTTCAAATTATTGTTCGAAACTGTAATAAGTTTAAGCCAGCAGGGAAGTATCTCTTTATTGTTATTGCGTACAATAAATTTAATGCTCTGCCACAATGCAATTTGAGAATTAGAGTAGAAAAGCTACATTCAGTGGCGCACCCAGGATAATGGTTTGAGGGGTTGGGGAGGCTATTTTAAACTGTACTTGAGGAAGGTGTTAAAATATGAAAATACAAAATTTAACTAAAACTATGTATGAATAGACTATAGACACACCTTATTGAATATACGAGAGTTTGTGACAACAACCACCTTTTGCTGACGAAAAAACAAATAAAGAATAATAGATCACCAACAAATTCACGATTTCAACTAGACCTATTAAAAAATAAATTATTTCAAAAATAACTTTCCAAAATAATATCGTAGATACACATCAGTGCTTTAATAAAGATTTTCTTCTCGTTCTTTCCTTCTTTTTTTTTTTTT
>CABFVZ010000136.1:134524-144902 GCA_902151445.1 Timema monikensis
CCATAAAGTGAAAAGAGTTTTCCCTTAGAGAGATATAGTAATATTAGACCTACATTAAAATTTTATCACTATTGACTGTAAAATAAAAAAGTTTGTATTTTCTAAAAGGCTCTGTTTCTGAAAATTGGACTGTAGGCACATTTCGTGAGGTGTTGTCTTGTTTGTAGGCTCTGCAAGGCTACAAGGAGGGTCTGGAGGACAGCGCCTTGGTCCTGATGCAGACCTTCTTGGGGTTCGCCACGACCCTGGGTTGCGTAGGGTTCGGATTGGTTGTGGTGCGACCTAACGAGCAGTGCCTCATCTCTAGACAGTATCTGTGCCAAGCCGCCATGGTGGGGATCGGTAAGAAGCAAGGGATGGAAATTGAACATCAATTCTTGTCGTTTGAACAATATTTGGGATTAAAAACAAAAATTATTGGAGTAGACCAACAAACACATTTAAACGATAGAACATTTCACAGTTAGAGTTGTAAACATTTAGTTGTCGTCAATAGTATTGAATTTTATTATTTATTTTTATTTAACCTGGACTTTCTGAACCGACAGATTATATCAGCAGACTAAAACAAACACAACATCCAGCTCTCCGTCCATTAATTTATCACTGTGAAAGGGGGAAACCCACATTTCATCAATGATACATTTTTCACCCATACCAGGAATCGAACCCAGAACCCTTTGCTTAGTAGAGAGACACGCTACCAACTGAGCTAAGGTGTGAAGAGTCTCGTCAATAGTAGTAAAATGAGGAGATAATCAGCACTTGATTAAAATGTTTATAAAGTTTAAAGAGTTGTCAAAAACATTTTATATTTAGGAAAATACAAAATATTAGTTATTTAAAAAGTGATACAAATTTTTTTAAATAAATAAAATAATACTGTCAATTATTTTGTCCATCATGCCTTTGTATACATTTTATTGGTGGAGATCTTCCGACATCTTTAAAATGAATATTAAAATAATAATTGACAATATTTTTTTTATTTTTTTGCAAATTTTTATAACTTCTGAGATAATTAAATATTTTCTATTTCCTTAGATGTATCTAATAACGTGTAAAACTTTATAAACATTTTCATTTAAGTTTTGAATATCTCATTTCACTATTAACGACAGTGTATTTTTTGGTCCAATTCCACTCCCTTTTATTATAGCATTTATGTTTTTAATCCTAAATATTGTCAAACATGAAGAATTTAACATTGCCTCAGGACAATACCAAAAGTTTCAAACACCAATGTTTAGAAAAAAAGGTACCTAGCTAGCGCAAACTTTGATTGTGAAGGTATGTTGTTTGCGCGCGCCATCAATATTTGTTGATGGATTATCTTTAAATGTTGATGTTTTGTACCAATATGCAAGGAACGTATAGGCCAATATATATATATGATAGGTGAATCACAATCTTCAAAAAATTATTTTTTTATGGAAAAAAATGAAAAATATTTTTTACAGTTTATTTTAATCGACAATTTTATTTTAAATGAATCAAACAACTGTAACTGGAAGGCATTTATAATAAATTAGTCAGGGATAGTACCTTCAAATCCCTATGAATATTTGAAAATCAAGGATTTGAGAAAATTTCAGATTTGAGACTCAAATCTTAAAAAACAAATTAAATAACTCTCAATTGAAATTTATTTCAGAGCTCTAATACCGCTTATTGGTTCTTCAGAACCAATTATAATTATAGAATGAACTAAAATAACCATACCCCAGACCAGTAATTTAACACTTAACTGAATGTATGAATGTTATATAGTAAATAAACATTTAGTTACTATGTATTTTCTATTATTGTATCTATATAGCTCCTCTGAGGATCATAAGTTTTTTCAAAGCTTCAGATTTGAAGGTAAATTAGAGATTCAGATTCGTAAAATAGTGGATTTGACCTAGCTCTAAAATTAATACAAAAGTTCAATCCATTTCAAAAAAATTGAATTAATAATTATACATACACAAAAATGTCAGTTAAATGAGATTGTATTTGTTCGAATTATTAAACTTAAGACTATTATAAATATTGTTTAGTTTACAATTAATGTGTTTTATTATGTGTATTTATAAATTCAATTTTTTTTATCATATTGGATTTTTAAAGTAATTTATTAAAAATGCATTTCAGTTACTTAAAGTTATTTGATTGCTTAAAAAAATAACCCCAAATAGTTTTATTATAAAACATCAACATTTTTGCAAATGATATTGATTTCACCGTATTAATGGAGGCATTGATGGGTTGGTTTTTTTAAAATAAATGTCCACCTGTTAAGTTAAATTCATTGTAATGTCTATATATTTTTTCTAAAAACTATTGACATTGTAAATATATACGGTGACTTCTGAAGAGTAATGTGGGTACGATTCACAAAAAAGGAAAGGGGGCCTATTAGCGTCACAACTTTGTCAATAGCTTGGTTTAGGATAGGATTAAGATATTTCAGGCGGAAAAGAACAGCTACCCATCCTTCCCCAACCCGAACAGGGATGGTCACCTCAAGCGACTTTGATTGGTGTAGAATTGTTAAGTGGTAGCAAGCTTCGAGAATGTTCCTTTGGAATCTCTTTATCTTCACCATAACTGTAATCAGTTTAACGCAAAATAAACTCTCTTAATTGAGTTATTATTATTATTATTAGCACCGCGTCTTACTACCCGTTCGGGTTATACGCACTTACACTAATGTGTAATGGTAGGGTGATTGTGAGATGAAATGAAGGACCTACAGTTTAACGTGGAATCCGAACCACGGTGGAGGCCTGGCATTCCCCACATTCACAAGCTGTCTTGTCAGAGGTGAAGGAAGGGTTTGGTAATCAGATAAATCTTTGCCGGGACCGAGGATCGAACCCCGGCCGCCAGCATAGAAGTCCGACACCTTACCCCTAGACCACCAGGTCACCTACAATTGAGTTATTGATATATTACTGAGATTTAGTTAGCTAACACTAAGAAGCATCACAAGTTAATGTTTGATAATAATCTACGAAAGTTATGGTTTGACAGAGAAATGTTTGAACATAATACACCGCTATAAGACATTGCTTCTCGGAGGCTTCCGCTGCTCTCATTAAATATACAACTGACTGCAGTTCTTCTCTTGTCCAGGGGTGTCGCTGCTCGCCCTGAGCACCGTCCAGGGCTACCACGGCTACGTCCTGTTCGTGTGGCTCTACGGGGTGTGTCTTGGTGGGTTTCTCTACTCCCTCAAGATGTTCACCATGGAGAGGGTCCGGGCCAGACACTTCACTCGCACCTGGGGCTTCGTGCAGGGGGCAGAGGCTATACCTGTCCTGCTAGGGGTCCCCATCACAGGTGCGGTTTTAACTCCACTTCGTCCCTCTTCTTTGACGACCCGCTTCAGTGGTTGAATGGTCTAGGGGGGTCACTCTCACAATAGACTGGATTTAAGATGACAGGGAGATCGGGGTTTGAATCTCGGTCGGGTCTACTGAGGGTGGCTTTTCCTAAAAAGATTTCCCAACTTTCTTCCACATTTCCTTTTAATTTCAACCTTCCTCATCCCTAACACATTACCATAAATAGTACATACAAACCTTGATTTTCATATGAATCCGACCCCTTAGTTCAGTCGATAGTGTGTCTGTCTAAGGGCCTCGGATTCGATTCTCGGCATGGCCAAAAAATTTATTATTGGTGAAATGTGGGTTAACCCTTTCACAGTGATGAATTAACGTCCGGGGGACTGGATGTTGTGCCTGTTCTAGTCTTAAGTTTGACTATAAGGTGTATGAAGCTATGACAGACCTAGCCAGCCAGTAGTGGAAAATATATTGCTTGAATAAAAAAAAACTGACGCAGGCTGGAAAGAGTAATGGATGTAAAGTAAATTTTCATATGAATCTCACATTCGAGCAACATCAATTGAAAGTCAATAAAAAATTTGCATTCTATAAATAATGTTTTATTTGATTAATTAATTATAAATTGCATCTAAAAAAGTTATCAAAAAATTCCAATACTACTTCCTCATGGATTACTGAATTACAACAGTCACGATTATCTGGCCCGGTTCATGTTATTAACAAGTGCATTTTAAAATAAAAAATTGGTGAGTATTCACTATAAAACATTTACTGAATTTATAATGTAATCCATTCAACGCTCCATTTTCACTTGTTCTTGCTTTGTAGCCAATGTTCCCTTTCCGGAATACTTCATGAGAAGCTTCTTTGGAATTGTGAATTTACATTTAAATAAATTTGTCAACCCCGATTATAAATATTGATCTTAATTTAAAAAAAAGTATAATATTACAGTTAAAATGATTTATTTATCAGTCTTATAATACTATAAGTTTTTATTTTGAAGCCAGAGTCAGTACAGTTTTACAAACCCCACCCAAAATTGCTTATAACTCTGACCTTACAAACCTGGAAAAAAGGTTTAGTTTTAGGAATAATTTGAATAGAGGTTACAACTCTTCAATAATAACTGTCACTAAACCACTACCAATAATCAACAAATATAAGTTTCACAGCTGTACAAAATTCCATCAAGGACTTCTAGTTACTTGAATTCTAATACAAATAGGAATATTAAATTACTTATCTAAAATACAGTAAATTGGAAAGTTTGTGTTTAGTTACCACACCACTTGTTTACATAACTTTTTATATCCCTTGTTCCAGGTTACATCAACCAAAGTCACCCTAAAGCCGGCTATTACTTTTCCTTCTTGTCGACAATGCTAGGTGCGGCGCTCCTTTTCTTCGTCGGGTGTCCCAAACGACCAGAGACTCCGGTGTTCTCAACAGTCCCCCTCACAGGGGAGACATGCTCATGTCCGCCCACCTCACCCACCCCTCATCTTCATCGCCCGCACCTCCCCAAGAGCATCTCTTTCGCCACGACGCTGGACCTCCCCGACCCACACCTTGGGTGCATCTCCGAGGAGCTCCATCACGATATGATGGGGTACCAGTACCTGCCCGGGTTCCCTGGTCAAAGGCCTCTCAGGCCCAGTAAGAGCGTGCCTGAAGGGTTGGCGCGACATCACAACTGGCACCAACGTCGACCCATTCGACAGGTCACAGTTATCGAACAGATGACTACTTCTGTTTAAGAGCATGTTGAAATGCGATTTGGAGAGTTAACCTCAATCTGTTACCATAAAATAATTTTTTGGCGGTTAAATATACACATGACTCGTAAGAAGTGTTAAAATATTGGTCAAACAAAAACTTTAAATGGTTTTCACAAGTTTTACAATCGCTGTAGTTAAAATAGTTCTTTAACCAATAATACGTATCTCCTCATTATTGATGAATTTCGCTCCAGTTTAAAATCAAAATAAGGAACTCAAAATAAGGATGTGTTCAAAGTATTTAGTTAAATAACATGTTTTAATGATTTATTTATAAAAATATTAAACAATACATGAGTGAAAGCAAATTGTTAATTGTTTGTAGTGTTACATTGTGACTGGATGAATGGACCAAAAAAAAAATCTATACTGTTGAGAGTGATCCTCAGAGTTTTAAAATATGATTTTCAACCCCCAAAATATGTAAAATGAAAACAAATAAATATGTTTCACTAACTTGTAGCACTTTTAACTTGGTGTGGTCCTACCGACACTTTTACGACTCCAAGGTCAATCGGCATAAAGTAGCAAACATGCTGTCCTGCAAAAGTTGTGATTTTTTTTAATGTTTTTAGCATGATTAGCTAAAAACACTGAGTATTTTTATATGATAAGTAAAAAAAAATACATATCAAAATCTGAGTTCTAGTAGTTAAGACATTATGTTCTTATTTAAATAATATCTTTGAAATTGAACTTTAATAGTAAAAGAAGTTGGTGACCTTGTGGTTTAGGGGTAAGGTAACGGACTTCTGTGCTGGAGGTCCGGGGTTCAATCCTCAGACCCGGCACAGATTATCTGATTACCAAACCCTTCCTTCACCTCTGACAAGACATCTTGTGAATGTGTGGAATGCTCAGGCCTCCACCGTGGTTCGGATTCCACGTTATACTGTAAGTCCTCCATTTCATCTCACAATCACCCTACCATTACACATTAGCGTAAATGTGTATAACTCGAGTGGGTAGTTAGACGTGGTGCTAATAATAATAATAATAATAATTATAGTAAAAGAAAAAATATATAGTGTTGAAACATTTAAAAAATAAATATATGCTTTATGTTTAAGCCTGCACGGATATAAATTCAGCCCTGCTGCTATGGGAATGTAGGTTAATAAGTTAGTAATTTTATCAACTCTACGAGGCTCAAAACAGGAAAATTTGTGCTTCAAAAATTGCCTGTAAAAAAGTACAAAACAAAATCAAATTAGGTAATATCTAGTTTACTTTACTAACTATTCTAAATAAATTAGGCCTTTCTTTTAATAAATAGGATGAATGGAGATTAAATTTGAAACTAGTTCAAGACTAAGGGCTTGGAATATTCATATAAAAAGTCATTTTTTACATATAAAAGAAAGGCTTTATTTAAAACATTTGATAAAGGTAAAAAAATGAAGTATTGGAACAACTTAATTTAAATCCCACCAAAGAACCCAAAATAAAATCTAGACACACCCTACAGATATTTTATAGGCACATAGTGTCCACTTAAACTGATCAATGAAATTCTTGACTTTTTCCCTGATTTCACGCAATCATTTCCTAAAATTCCCGACTCAAAAGTATGTCATACCCTTCTATTCCCCCTCTTCCCTGCGGTTTTTACTAATCTTTTTTATGAATAAGAATAATAAAGTTAAAATAAAAAAAAATTTATTTGTATTAATATAGTCTACTAGGAATTATAAAATACAGTAGCCCCATGGCTTCTTTGGTGCTGACTGACAGCTCACAGCTGACAACTGACAGTCAAAAACTAGGTATATACCTAAATTTTGACTGTCATAAGTGACAGCTGCTAAACATATTTTTGCAGATCATATGGTTCACTGTACATAATTTGGTCTGGTGGCTTTTCAAAGACGTCAGCTGTGAGCACCAAAGAAGCCATGGGGCTAATGTATATTACACAACTACAAACAAAAAAAAAGTTTGAATCAAATTGTACTTTACTGATTATTATATTACATATTTCAGTAAAACATTTTCCCAGGTATTTTTTGTAATTTACCAAGCTCCCGTTTTTTCCCCGGCCACTTAAAATTCCCGGCTAGTTCCAGTTTTCCCTGATTTTCACAGATGGTAGACACCCTGAGGCACATAATTTTCCAATTATAGTATTTTGTATCAGTGTGACGCAAGTGTGGTAATTTCCCAGTTTCTCGTAGTTTTGTTGATGTGAAAGGGGTGTTGTGTTTTCAATATAAACATTGTTTTGAACTCTGGATAGCAAGTACTGACGTGTGGGAAATGTAGAGAGAGTCCGATTGTAAGTGAGTGAGTGGCTACCCACCGAGTAATATAAACAATACTGATGTTAATGTTTGAAAATAACTCGGAACAAGGTACAGTAAACTACCAATTATGTGTGCACAAGTTATCTGTGGTTCAATCATATATATTTTTATAACTACATTTATCGGCTATGTGTGAATTAGGATTTCATGGTCGCAGTCTTGCAACATCACTGTAACTTAATTCTGTTAATTTAAATTTATTTACCTATTTATTGGATCTTTTTAACGTGCACTTTCTGAATCGACTGATTGTATCAGCACACGAGAATTTCAATGAGCGAGAGCAAAATGACCAATCAATTTTGTCGGGAAAGGTATTTTTTACAAGCCACGAATGGATATAGGACCGACAGCTTTATTTCCCCTCAGAAGGAAGTTTTGCTATGAATTTTTATCGCTCAAGAAAAATCTCTAGGCGATTGGCTGGATTTAAACCCAAGAACAGAGTCTTGAGGCAAATTATTATTATTATTAGCACCGCGTCTTGCTACCCGTTCGGGTTATACGCACTTACACTAGTGTGTAATGGTAGGGTGATTGTGAGATGAAATGAAGGACCTACAGTTTAACGTGGGATCCGAACCACAGTGGAGACCTGGCATTCCCCACATTCACAAGATGTCTTGTCAGAGGTGAAGGAAGGGTTTGGTAGTCAGATAAATCTGTGCCGGGACTGAAGGTTGAGCCCCGGACCCCCAGCACAGAAGTCCGACACCTTACCCCTAGACCACCAGGTCACCCTGAGGCAAACAATCCACCCCCAAGACCACACTGATGTTGACTATTAATTTAAAGAAATGTTTCTTAATACCATTATAACTTATGGACTAAGAGATTCTCGAACATTAGTTTTGTATTGGCTGGTTTTGTATCTGACCTCATTCAGAGTTCAAAGAATATAACAACCTGTGATAGAGTTGGTGGAGACTTGACCAATGGGGAGGAGGCAAGTAAAGGGATGGACTCAAACACAACCTAACTAGAATAATAAGTCGGCCATTTCATCTAAACTTCCCCCAAAGAAAACAATATAAATTTGACGATGGGGAATATATAAAACAACTACATTAATATAACCTATTTTAGTTATATTATAATATTAGTCAATAACGGTAAACATAAATGTCATTTTAGAGCTACAAACAAAAGTCAACTTCTAGACTGTAGCTACACTCTGTTTCTCGCGAGTCAATACAATGGAGATTGGGATAAGGGCCCCGATTTAAATGGATGTTAAGTTTGCATCGCTGATATGAAGCACTTTCCTCAGTCAGCAAAACCTGAAAGAGATACTCAAGTAACATTTAAATGTGCCAGTGAAAATAGTGGCCTTGTAAAATATGACATAGCCCATTCATTCAGTTGGTCTGCCAGAGTTTTCTAACAAGATCTGAGAATCAAGGCACATGGGCTACCAGTTGGTACTTTGGCTTTGGTAAGTCAAGAAACTCGACTGCAGGGTGGTACAATGGTTGGTATTGTAATGGATGTTGTGCCCACACCTCTCGTGGACCCTTCTGACGCTGTGGGAGACAATGTGTCGGCCCCCGTTTTCACCGATGTCGATAGTAGGGGTTCACGAACCAGACTTGGGGCGCGGCACAACAAGTCGTTATGAAGGGGTTGTACGAAGGAGTCACTCAGGATGTTGTCACACAAGTCTTTATTCAGGACTCTAATTCTACCCCTTGGTTAGTTCAGTTACACAACTGTACATAAAAAAGTAAACCTCATCTCTATTCCCACGTGTAATAACATCGCAATGACCCCGACTCGCTCTCAACAAGCCCAGAACCGAGAGCCAACGGCTAGTGAACGGCCGACGCGCATGGATATGAGTCCGAAACCAGAGTGAGTGGACGAGCCACGCAACCCGACGCGCCACACAACCCGACGTGCCAGGCGTGACTAGGCTGTGTACAGCCAACTGCGCATGGCAAGAAGGGGAAGGCAGAACAGGCAAACCGCGCTGTGCGCTGTCCCAAAGATAAAGGACCAGGAACTCACACAATGTAGGGAAGAGAATGTACTGACCGGAAGGGCGGTTTGGGGGGTGGGGGGGAGCTGTTGTACCGGGCCTCAAGGGGGCCTGTTAGTTTTTGGTCTTGAATAAAAACAATAAATATTTAGTTAAGGATTCTTTTTTTAAACTATGCAAGCTCTGTCTTGGGCCTCCTTGAATCTTTTAAATGCAATACATAAGATGCAACTAGAAAGTATTTTTGCAAAGGTGTGCATGGCATTTAAAATAGTTTTGACCCTCCCAATAACAGTTGTTGAAGATGAGAAAACATTCAGCAAGTCTGCTATGATTAAAAACTATATGCGAGCTACGATGCCACAAGACCGTCTTATCAGGCTAGCCCTACTTTCTATAGAACACAACACATCAGACATTATTGACTTTAAAGATGTAATTAAAGACTTAACTGGAGTTAAATTGAGAAAATTATTATAATATAATATACATAAAAACTGTCATTATTAGTTCATTTTTATTTAGCACTGCGTCTTACTACTCGTTCGGATTATACGCTTAAAATACTAATTACGTTAATGGGTTAGGAATTGGGATGGTTTAATTTAGAGGAAGTAAGCCTGCCTTTGTGTGGAGGTAAAGTGGAAAACTATTTGATAAAAATCCCCCCTCATTACACCCGACCGGAGATAAAACAATGATCCACCAGTCATTGGCTGTCCAGTCTATTGTGACACCACTCAACCCCCCGAAGCGGATAGAACTAAAAAACCCACTAAAGCATCACATACACAGTCTTACTTGCATAATTTTGATAAAATTTTCACAGACCACATCCTACATCAAATAGTTGTCTGCATGGCGTCTACTCCACCTGACCAATGAAGTCCCCGACATTTTCTCTGATTTCCCCTGATCGTTTCCTAAAATTCCCCGACTAAAAAAGTATATCACATCCTTCTAACTCACCCCCCCCCC
>CABFVZ010000136.1:144918-189235 GCA_902151445.1 Timema monikensis
CCCCCCCCCCCCCCTCTCCACCCTCGTTTTTCTATTAATATATTTATGAATAATTATAAGTTTTAAAATTTGAATAATTATTTTTAATTTGTATTAAAATTGTTTACTAGGAATTAAAAATATATTACACAGCTACAAACAAAAAAATGACATTATAATTTACTGATTTAATGATTATTGTATTTCATATTTCGAGTAAAATATCATTTTCCCGGATTTTTATTGTGTTTTACCAAATTCCCGACTTATTCCCGTTTTCCCTGATTTTCCCGAATGGTAGACACCCTTTGTCTGTCATCAGATCATGCACGGCCAAGGGACAAGAATCCAAAGAGTCTTGGATTTCTTTCACCCTTCCCCCTCCCATACCTGAATTAAATCCGATCTAGGTTGACATGTGTACAAGTATCCAGTTAAAGAATTGATAAATAATAATTTTAAAAAAGTTAATCAAAAACATAGTATCCTCAATTATGTGAAAAATGACAACCGGGTCACGGTATCGAACCCGGGACCTTCAACTTTGCCACTGAGCCATCCCGGTTCTTCAAGAATCCAGCCCATCTTTCAGTCATTACTTTATCGAGTCTCTATGTGATAACTGGTGAAAAGGTTTGATTTCTATTTCCTGGCTGTCAGTTTTTCACTTGGACGAATTGTATTCAGCTCTCACGACTGATCTTATGAATAGCCGTCAGTTTATGATACATGTGACATTAATATGAGTCGCCGTGGATTATGACTGTGAGTGGCAGATACTTTCACCAGCCGTCGCATATAGACTCAACACACCATCAACTAGTCTGGCAAAAACATACTGGCAGAGTGGAAGTTTTAAGTTGGCTATACACCAAGGAAACAAGTAGCATGTAACAGGTTTCTTTCTGTCGACACATTTCCTTGCGATTTCTTTAGCATGCTTCAAAGCATCTACACCAAAGCAACAATAGTGCCTCAGTTTCATGACACCGGTCTGTTTCAAAGATGTCATAGAGAATTACTGTCGTCGCAACTTCTCTCGTTCTTGCTAAAGAGGCAAAGAATTGGAGTATATGAATGTCGTGGAACAGACAAATGTTTGTGGGATGAAGGGTGTGTAACAATCCAATAACGGGTCCCTCGTTGTGCTGCCATATGTTATGCTTCATAACGTGCCCCTTACTTGGGACGCCAATTTGTAACATCCTTCGACACTTGCACTTAATTGGGACAATTTTAAGGTTATATATCTGGCCCCAGGTTTGGACACCAATTTTTTATGCCCCTCATTGTGTTGCCAATTTGTAACACTCCCGTAACGGGCACCTTTACTTGGACGCCAATTGTAATGTTACTATGTTTCGAAGTCTATTGCTATGGGTCCACGTTGTTATCTTACGTAGTAATAGTTATTATTATTCCCCGACGTTGGGCTTCACTTTTTGTGATAGAAATAAATAACGTCAGATAAAGTTGATATTAGTTTATTCAATGATAGTAACATTGATACTTTGATAATTATTGAAAAAATTATCATGTTGTACGAGCGCCGAACAATCATCCGTTCGTGACAATGACCAATACCTGTTTTATGACAATGACTGACATCAGAGTGTGTTTTAGATTGCACCACTCGTTTGGTATATCTCAATTCAATAGAACTTACTAGAATGTTTGAGAACTGGAAACTGCCTCAAATTAAACAACTACATTATTCTGGGTTGTTCGAGAGCAGGAAGTTAATTTTGAAAAGACTTTAACATTGCAATTTTGACTCAACTTTACGTCACACACTGAAGTTAGTTACAGTAGATGATGCCTCCTAACTTCAAGGTGTGAACATAAAAACAAGAAATAACTAGTAATTTCCTAGTTAGAATTTGGTAACTATCATATCTGAATAATTTAGAAGAAGACTTGCTTTAACCGCTAAGTAATAATATATAAAATTCAAATATTCCTTAGGGTCAAATCAGGGACATTACAGGTGGTATGTAAGAACGTATAGTGAATGCTTAGTGGGCCGATAGTGTGGTCCCGAGCACTATCGCTCCAACTTATATTGACGTAAGAAAACCCAAGCTAGTATCCACAAAGCATTCCCTTAGTAGTCAAGTTCTTGCATACAGTCCAAAATGTATCCCAAAAAGATTTCTTATCTCAACTAGATGCAGATAAATAATTTCAGAAGAATATTAGGTGATGCTGATTTTTACTATCACTTGAATTAAGTAAGTTACATAGGCCCTAAATACATACATACCTAAATACGCCATTATATTACGGGGTAGGTAAGTAAATATACAAATAAATCAAAAAACAACTGTACTTAATACATCCTAAATAATTTTCTCCACACCTCCTTATCCTTACAAACTCTCTTCGCTTCAACAACATCCAAACACCGAGTCATGCATTAAAACACCTATAAAATTTAATCATAATAATCAAGACATCTTAAACAAACCTTTTAAAGACTTTTAAACGGCAATTAAAATAAGATTTTTGCTATATTAATACAAAGAATAGTTACATTCAAGCAAAGTTGTTGTGTGTGTACTCTGATTGACATTTTAATTATTAAATCAAGCAATCAAAATATGTTAATGGGTTTTATGGAATAAATAACAATTCAAGGTAAGAATTTTTTTTCAAATAAAACAATTTTTCTCAAAAGGAATCGTAAATGTTAACATCCATTTACACGTACACAAGGGATGTGTCTGAATAGTCCGTGTAAGGTTCTTTGAAGGCTATGTGCACTTGCACTTTACTAAGGGGCACTTACGACTTGCCCTTTATCGCGCACTTTAGTTAAACTAGCTTTTGATATTCAATGAAAGTATTATATATTTTGTGAAAATGAAATAAAACATTCACATGGTGTTAAATAAAACTAGTATAGTTTGTTCTATGTTTATATTCATGATGTTAAACGGTTAAATTTCTCTTCCGAGTGTAAAAAATCTCTCTAAAAAGGTTTCTTTTTTGCGAGTTATGAGCTTTTCAGTAAAATTTGTTTGAGAATAATAATTTACAGATATAAGTACACATCAATTAGGGATATATATATTATGTACGTATATATTTAACTATATCTCTACATGTGCAAAAAGTTTGACATGCTCTTTGGTATCGCTGCGTACATCGCACTGCTTTTGGGGTGTAGCTGTAATTTCTTTGTTTATTCAGCAGTGACTCATTCCAGCAAAATGTTTCAAAACAAGAGATCAACATGTAACCTAAGTAATTTAGTTTGGAATTCCTATAGTCCTATGTTATTATCTGGCAATAGTTTTATATGACCATTTTGGCACAGAAATAATTGTTGATATTATTCCAAGAATTTGCCTTAACAGATTAAATTAACTATCCCTGAATCCATCGATAAGGACTTGACCGAAAGCTGGAAGGTCAGACCAGGACAATAATTAGGTGGGTCAGGACTTCTTATCAATGCAGTCGCTCCCTCATGAAACCCAAGGTTGCTAACGCTCTGCTCGAAGCTAATAGATAAATACAAACCTGAAATGGATCGTATTTTTCTAAAATTATATGTATAAAACCAGGCTTTGTGTATAAGTGGCGATACAAGCTTTTAGATCCACAATATTGATAAATCTACTCATTTTTATAATATATTAATAGTTGGTGAATTATTTGGTTGGTTTGTAGCAGAGCCGCAGGATATCACTTCTAGGAACATTCCCAATATTGGAGCGTACAGGTGTTGAAATGATACTAAAAGCAATATCCAGCTCGTATATTTGACAACGCTGATGACACTTCTATCACATTACTTTCTTAATATTACTGGAAGGATCTATGTGGCTGAAATTTTTGAACTGACGTGTGCATACCATTTCGTAAGAGAGAAGGGAACTTTCGGTTATTGCTTTTTCTCCTACACAATTACGAGGTAATGTGGGATTTTGTCATAATTTGCCAATCTGTATGAATATATTATGTACATCAATGTATGATTAATTAAATGAAATAAGTGTGTTATTAAAAGGTTCGAAGAGCATAGCTAAGTTCTACACTTGTGACTAGTTAATGTAGACTAATAGATACTTCCTACAAACTATGAATGCTAAATGAGCATATGAGCATTCTGCAAGTATGGTGGAAGCGAATGCGTGGAGAACCCTTGAATACTCGATGTTGATGAAGGACCGAACTGTTGTTGGTTCGATGCCTCAAGCTACGAGCACTGCTGCCCTAACGGACTTCCTTGGCAACTCTTTTTCCACTTTTCCCACTCCCCCTCCGCCCCCTTCCTTCCTTTTCCCACATTATATGCCCATATTTGGTCCTGTTTAGAGTCAGAAAAAAAATAGTATATAACGGGTGACCCCTAGGTTCATTGGACTGTAATTCATCATATTATATCCTCGAAGGAGGAACCTTTGCTCTAGCACCTGAAGAAGAAACAGGTGGTCTTGATGTTTGAGTCGTGGGTCTCACCACCTCAACGCCGAGGGAATGTCGCCTGACGTACCAAGTATTCGACAAATATCCAAGTCCGTCAGACTTGATGTAGTAGTCAAGGAGACTAATTTTGTTTCTGTTAGCCAAATCGGCTATAATGTATTCTAAGTTCTAAGAGTGACTAAGTTTTGTTTCTGTGTCCTTCTGACTTAGTTTAGTTAGTCGAAGCGGCTAAAATGTTTTCTAAGTCCTTCAGATTTGTTTTAGTAGTCAAGGAGACTAATTGTTTTTCTGTTAGTCGAAGAAGCTGTAATGTTTTCTAAGTCCTTCAGATTCATTATTTTAGTCAGAATTACTAAACTTGGTTTTGTGTCTATCTGACTTAATTTAATAATAATAGCACCGCGTCTTACTACCCGCTCGGGTTATACGCTTTCTGACTTAATTTCTTTAGTCAAATAGTCTGACTATATATTTTCGCTATGTATGTATGACATAGCTTAAATATTGGGGATTTGAGCTCTATATGTAATAAGGACCTTGCTTCAAGGTTTCTCTTCTCCATACGTTCATTATTACGTTTTAAGTCCTTGTGACTTCACAATATCTCAATTGGCCATGGACGTCATGCTCACTTGTTCGAATTTTTGTATGGCTACAAGCAGGTTGTCTAACGCCTTTATTTAGAACCTAGTTAGATCAGTATCTCACAGCATTCTTATTGGTACCCCTCTTTCTGTGTTACTATTTTGGGTGCGCAAAGTGCGGAACACGGCTAGTGTTGTATAGTGGCCCGCACAGATAGTATTTTCATTTGCCCCTTGTTGGCACCTCATTTGTTCAAGTGTTTAAAGTTAGTGTGTACTAGATTTTATGTATACCCCAGGTAGGGAGTAATGGTATAAATGTACTGGCAGTACCCACTGGGAAAGGACCAGCCATAGTACAATTTTGTGTTGACACCGGATTCTTAGCCATCTGCTAATGTAATTCACAGACCGTCCTCTTACCATTTATTATTTAGTGTGTCTATGGGACCTTTCTTAATTTCAAATCAAGCTAGTTAGCTTGGCCGACATTTAGCTTAGTAACTCTAAAACTATAGGATTTGCAGTTATATTTTTATTAGTAACTAATTCACCATTTTTTCTGTTTAGACTCTTCTGGTGATAGTCTGGTACTAGCCCGTCTGTTTTGGAATCCAATACTCTCTATCAACTTAGCTTCCATTTGACTGTTCCGTGTCGTCTTAGACACGTATTCTCCCGTTCTACGGGAAGTTACTATATTTTTTGAGTTGTTAAAGCCTATCATATTTGTCAGTTTAAAACTTAATGTTTTCCTTTATACTTCTAAGAGTTACCTGTTTTCCTTAATCAATTTAATAGACATTTATTACTGTTTTCCTGCTATCAATTGTAACCCTATATTATCTTTTTATGTTTTTTTATAATAAATCTATTATTGTTACCTATTTATTTTTCTTATTTTCCAGTCTCTACTTTGTTATACATTTAATTTGTAATAGTTATCGTTACCTTCTCTACATATTAGAGTGAAGGGGAAGTGATGATACATGCTCAAGATGAAAAACCGTAGCCAGACTACACGATTCATAAATTCA
Source organism: Timema monikensis (assembly GCA_902151445.1). Lineage (NCBI taxonomy): Eukaryota > Metazoa > Arthropoda > Insecta > Phasmatodea > Timematidae > Timema > Timema monikensis. The sequence continues at coordinate 150,953 of CABFVZ010000136.1, forward strand.
ATATTAATATAAAAAGTGGTAGATCATAGGAGGGGTGAACATATGATGGAAAATTTGGTGAGGGCAATAAAGGAATCAGAATAAATTAAGGAGTATTTTCAAAGATTTTTAAATGTAAATGTCAACAATGGCCACTATTACAAGAAGAGCAACATGAATTTATATTTGACAGAAGTACTGCACACACCATATCTATAGTGAGAACGCTAATGGAGAAGTACTGGGAAAGTGAAAAGAAACTCGTGATGGTATTTTTGGACCTTGAAAGGATATGTGATAATATTTCGAAGAAAAAGATCTGTGAACGTCTGGAAAGAATGCTGGCCCTCTGAGAGTGGGATGAAGGGGTATATCGTACTCAAGCTTGGGGTCTTAAAAGAGGCTTGAGAATTACCTGAGATCTCAGAAAATGTGTTCATATATTGAAGACTAGCATTCAAATTTCAACTAGGTACTAGCAAAATTACTAAATTATTAGTATAGGCCTAATCATTTTGTCTTACTGTTTTTCTATTTTTTTTTAGATATAAAAGTGTAAATTATATAATATACTTTTGTCTTATTCCTTTTCTTTTTTTAGATGGGATTAGTTAATTTTGTTTGACAAGCTCGATGGAAATGGAAGGGGGCGCAAAAATACTTTGTTTCACCTGATAAACTTCCTCTCAGAGGCCTTGAACGTATGAATGTGTCAAACTACCTACTCGGTAAAGTGAAGATGCTATAACAAAAATGAAACAGCTGTGTCTATTTAGAGAATGGACGGTCAGAAGGTTTTGAAACTGTAGACACTTGTCGTCCTCCAAGACAAAGCCAGGCATACAAAGTTACAAAATAAGGGGAAAATGAATTCAGAGTGAGCAGATAGTCCTATTAAAAACTAATATATTATTAGCTAGTATATCCGCTCATGTTTCCAAGCAATCTTTTCAGCATCATTGCGGTAAATCAAAAAGGATAAACAAACCAACAAAAATTAATCATCAAATTATCAAACAACCTTTTCAGGAAGGTATGTACCACTTAGCTAAATCGAATTAAAGTTGAAGTCAACAAGTCGGAAGTCAATAGATAAACATTAGTTTTATTTATAAATAAAGGATAAGTAAAAATAAAGAGGTAAGCATGAAAAATGTATATCAAAAGTATATATATATATTCATTTAAAACAACTCGAATTTTTACGTTAAAAGATTCTCTCAGTTCTATAAATAAACATCATATATGTTTAGTTAAAAGTATAATTGAATAACGTCCAAGATTTACAACTATATTGACATTATTCGAGAGTACTTGGAATAGCCAATAGCATTTTATTCCCCTAACTAATAATAAAATAGTTTATTTTAAATATAACATTTTCAAAGTCAACAACTTCCCATAGTTACATTTCTATTCCACTAGTTGGGAGGACTTGGAATAGAGCTCCTAATTTCCTAATAGGACTAAATTATGTAGTACAAAATTTAACATAATATAAACTTGAGTCAACCAGACTCTTTCCACGCCAATTATTTAAGTTTACTTTCCAATAGTCAGAAGAACTTTGAATAGATAGTAACATTTCTATCCTAGAAAGAGTAAATCAATACAAGATTTAACATAATATAAACTCGAGTCAATTAGACTTTTCCCACGTCAATTATTTAAGTACAATTTCCTATAGTCAGAAAGAACTTTGAATAGATAGTCTCCTAAAAGGACTAACTGATTAGTACAAGCTTTAACATAATATAAACTTGAGTAAATTAGACTCTTTCCACGTCAATTATCTAAGTTCAATTTCCAACAGTAAGATGGACTTTGAATAGATAGTAACGTTTCTCTTCTACAACGACTAATTGATTTATTACAAGATTTAGTTTAACATAATATACACTGGAGTCAACTAGACTCTTTCCACGTCAATTATTTAAGTTTAATTTACAAACCATAAAGTATTATTATCATGGTAAAAAAATGTAAGCCGAAAAGGAATTTTGAAATATAAATAGCCAAGAATTAATTTAGTTTTTACATTTTAAAATACGTAGATGTGTCCAAGATTGATATCTTGACAAGAGTGAAGTGTCCTCCGATATCCTGGCGGTAATTATTTGATATCTTTACTCAGAGAGGGAGAAGGTAGGTGATACAGGATACAAGACAGAAACAAAGAAAAAAAAGGGGGCCTATGGGACGAGAAAGCCATAGAAAGCCCTAGAACAGGCATCTAGGCTACGTGGCTCGAAATGCCTTACTCTTATTTCCCAGTGGCCTTAGTAAACACTCATTGTTGGCCAGCTGAGTTCACTCACGCATTCAGTCTTGATCACACGTTCGCGTAGCTGGTTGTGTGACATGGGAGATAGTTAGCTTGGAATGAATACAGTGAAATGGAGCATGGTGAGCTTAGAAAAACATCACATTATTTAACTATTTGGTAGAATATTATTTGAAGTAATTTAGTGTCGCTTAGGAAATAAACGTTGTAGTCATGACAAGACGCTACAAATCAAAGAGAGGAGTTCAATAACGAAGTGCCCAATCACCACGCCTATGCATCATAGTAATGGAATGGGTCATGAAATCTATCAAGGAAACCGACAGTTAACATGAAACCATTGTAGTTGATGATGTTTTGTTATGGAGAGAAACTGAAGTGAAATTACAGAAAAAACTGAATGCATGTAATGACAATTTCTAAGAATTTGAGTTAAATACCAGTAAAACCTAGGCATTGTAAACTACGGTCAACAGAAAACAACAAGTTTGAACATCCTTCTGAAGGGAACCAAACCAGAATCAGCCTCAAACTCCAAATACCATAGAAGCATCGTCTCAAAGGACACGACTGTTAAGCAGGAAATACTCGATAGAACAAATAAAGCATCGCATGTTTATAGTCTAGTGGGATACCTACTTTGGTATAGAAAAATAACCCAGAAAGAAAAATTAACTATGTCAGAGATGGAGAAAAGAGAACTCAAGTGGAAAGATGTTAAGGAACAAAAACTATACGATGGCAGGAAGAAGTGACAACCGCTTGTGTACAACACCCGGAAACTGGAGTTGAGAAATAATTATGGTTATGATTCAATCTTTCTTATGTAACTAAAATATTAACGCTCCTTACACACACACAAAAAATTTGTTTTAGTAAGAAAGATGTTAAGCATTGCTTTCTTTGGTTTAGTATTAATTGCTATTTTATTTGAAACAATATTTTCAAGTTAAATATAGAATAAATTAAAATAATATAGTAATTTAAACAAAATCAAACAATATTTTTGCTATCTATTTGTTTTATCTAGTTCGATAACATGTTTAAGTTACTTGCTAAGATCGATGTTCTCATCACAATTTGAGTCTTTACCTGTAGACTCGACTTTTCTGTGGATCGATTTGACACATATCATTTCTTTTATTAGAAATGTACTGTTTTTCTATGAATCTAAGTACTGTCAAACTAGTTTATTATTAAGTGCTTCATTCTTGTTTTAATGGAAACATCAACTTATATCTACTTTCAGTGAGTTTTAAAGTAGTCAAGCATATTTTATTGTAAAAATATGAGAATCCAAACAATGTAATCTTATAAAGTTGAATATCTATAATGGCAAATCAGCTGACTGTAACGTTATTTTAAATAGGTGCATATTATATTTACTTAATACCTACGAACTCTTTAGAAAATCTCTTATATCATCAATTTAGATTAATTCAGATGGATTAGTTCTATTTATAAAAGGTATATTACATTGAAATTTATTTGATAACTGCTGTACTTTTCACATAAGGAAACAGATTTCACTTGTCACATTTGAGTAATTATGGCATGTTTATATGATTTTTCCTCAAACATCCCACAACGACTCGGGATAGTTCTAGGACTTCAGTCGAAAGATGATAAAATCCTTTTATCTCTCTTAAAACTATAAAGACACCTTGCTAAAAGAAACTCTTTATAACTAGATGTTCAAGAGAGAGAAAAAAGGATGTTTACCTAGTTGAGCATAATTAGTACATATGTGTACAACTCGAATGTGTATAAGACGGGCTTAAAAAAAAACTATCAAAGCTTTAGTTAGCGATAGAGGCTTTTGCTGCCATTGGGTCTCGGTCCCGGCACAGATTTATCTGACTACCAAACCCTTCCTTCACCTCTGACAAGACGTGTATTAATCACAACTTGTGAATGTGGAGAATGCCAGGCCTCCACCGTGGTTCGGATTCCACGTTAAACTGTAGGTCCTTCATTTCATCTCACAATCACCCTACCATTACACATTAGCGTAAGTGCGTATAATCCGAACGGGTAGTAAGACGCGGTAATAATAATAATACTGCTGCCATTGGTGATTTTTTTTATGCACATGCATATATTTACTTAACTGTGATTGGTAGTTGGTATAAACCAGTCCTTAGAAAGAAAGTTAAAGGTTGACCAACTTCTACGGAGTATGGATGAGGATACGGATCAGGAGATTGTAGGCAGAGCAATCTGATACTGTGACATCAAATTTTTACGGACCATGGACTTACGGATACAAAGTCTGTAGATGGGGCTTAGTTCTGATAACTTGTGAAAGTATCGGCTACTTAGAGCAATCCACAATCACAAATCATGGTGATTCATAATAATTTTCACTTGGGGGGAGTTCAAGTATTACATAAGCATATTTTTGGCCATTTTTTAATCTCCCCCTCCTCCCCCTTGTAAGCAAAAATAAGCAAAGCTCTAATTCCCTCCTCCCATTAAGGTGATTACGGAATACTTGATTGAATTTGATTTGTCTCTCAAGGCTAATCCTATGGCCAATCATCAGTCTTATGATAGCTTTTACACAAATTAATCTAGACATGATAACCTAATTTTTAATTGGTGATATAAACTTACAACATTAACATTCTGTTCTGCAACTCGGTTTTAACCAACTCTTGCACTTAATGATCATGCTAGGATGGTTAAATACAATGAGCACCTGTAGTTGAGTGGTCAGAGCTCATAGTCACAGATCCTGGTTCGATCCCCCGGTACTTAGAGATTTTCTGTGAACGGGGTCAACTCAGCCTCGTGAGGACGAATGAGGAGCTATACTCGAATGAGAAAAAGTAGCAGTTCTAAAACCGAGATTAACAACTGGGAGGTCCGTTGTGCTGACCACATGCCACCTTCTATCATCAGAAGTTGGCACCATCTTCGCCAACATATGCGGCTGGTCGGTCTATTACATACAACATGAATGCTATGCGCGTCATCTTACTATACTTGTAAACCTGTTAGGGATGTTACTAATTTCATGTAGACTAGTTTATATGCATTGTAGGTGAGTTTAATCTACACCTGCACCTACTAGTGATGTTGGTTATTTCATACTTGCATCGGTGAGCATGCATACTCGGGTGTGAGTCTGGTTTGGTCTTGTTCCCCAGGGAGGTTGTAGATCGTATCCCAACTAGGTGTGAAGAGATGGTTTCTGCTCGGGTCAAATGGTCCTAAAGTGTTACTTTCGCAATAGACTGGACTGTCACTTGCGGGGAGATCATGGTTTGAATCTTGGTCGGGTGTAATCAGGGTGTTTTTTCGTAAGTTAAACTTTTTTCACCGGTAAAGTCTGACATCAAGCCCGCATACCCACCGTTGTGGGTAACCTTTGTGTTAAACACACATACTAACCAGCCCCGTAGTGTATTGGTCGGCGCACCTGGCTACAATCCTAGGGGTTCCGGGTGTGATTACCGACTGGTGCTGTGTGTATTCTCCTGAAAGGGGAATCACCACAACGGTCACCAGGGTTTGGTTAGGTAGGTTTAAGTTAGGTTTAAGAGTTTCCACTGGTTCCACACCCTCATACTCACTCATCATCTCATCAGGACATGGAAAGAGTCTCCACAGAAAGGATGTAGTATTATCACATTCGGGCGTCCCCTGGACAACGGCACATTAGCACGGGCTAATATTTCCACTACTGGGCTACGATCGATGTATCCCAGACAAGCAATATTATTGTTATTACTATTACTATTTTTAATATTTATTATCTATTTATTTGTTATTTATTTATTATCATTATTATTATTATTACTATACACAACCCCATTAAAAATCACATGTTTTAAAACTCAACATGTATCATCTTGATGTTAAATGGCTTTTAGGACATTTCACCATCATTATTGGCAATTATATGTTCCAGGCTGGTGGTAACGAGGAGACCAAACATGGGGAGTTAACCAAGTAGGCCGTCACTTCAACAGCTGGGACCACCCGAGAAACAAAGATGGCTTCCGGAGCATCTTCTCTGGAAAGCAATGGCAGCAATGGTACAGTTCTGAAAACAAATAAGTTATTTCACCATTTTCATGAAGAAAACATCATGACGTCGATATTATTTATAAAGTAATCTAGGTAGAAATGATTTTGAAGAATCTGGAAAAAGGAAAAGTAATTTTCATAAAATGTTTCGAAAAAGTAATGGTACTAGAATTTAATTAACTATTAAAATATGTAGTTTCCTGGGATTTAGAAACATAAACATTTCCATATTAGGTATTTTACTCATCTACTTACTCTGTGGCAGGGGTGTTAAACTGCTTACTCTTTGGCATTATAATCTTTAAAAAGAAAGTTCATTGCCGCAATTACAGGAATAACCCACCTATTCCTATCTTGAGCTAGTTCTATCCAGTCCACCTCATTACACCCTATCCCTATCTTGAGCTAGTTCTATCCAGTCCACCTCATTACACCCTATCCCTATCTTGAGCTAGTTCTATACAGTCCACCTCATTTTACCAGATTCCTTTGGAAATAACTGCCTCAGTGGCTGCATAGTCCAAGGTGCCACTCTCTTGTTTGACTAGACTGCCATTGAAAGGTAGAATGTGGTTTTAATCTCGGTCGGATTATTACTACTATCTTCTTATAATAATTTTTGTTTGGATTTCGAGGGGGGGGGGGTCCCTCCTTCAGCTCTACGAGGGCTCCTGCCCCCACACCCAGATATGTGCCGGGACTCTGTATACATAGCAATCCATTAGTGTGGTGTTGATCTCTTATGGACCACAACACACCTTACGGATACGAAGTCGGTAGATGGGTCTTAAGCCTATTTTTAAAATAAAATATTTAATCCAATTTCTTTTGAGTATGGTATTCAACTAGGATTTTGATTCATTGATAAAATAAATTTAGCATAAGATTCAATTCGAGTAGCTAAGATTTAATTTGTAATTGGAAATGTATGAATTTGCGCAGGTTTATATTAAAGTTTTCCGCTCATCCTCTTGTTTTGTATTCAGGTGCGTTATCTCGCAGTTGCACAGCTTCAAACAGTGACAGGAGCCTCACATCGGCGTCTGCTCGAGACTACGACGGACTGAAGCAACAGTGCGACAAGGCCATGCACGAGTTGCAACTCCTCAGAAGGTTTGGTCCATGTCCTTGTTCTCTTTAGTATCGTGTCAAACAAAAAACTATAAGCACCATTTTTTATAAATACACGAAATGACCGAGTGATTCGGGAAATGATCTACAGCTCTAACGGATACTAAGCATTTTTTAAAAACTTAGTTTTAAATTTCATGGACTTAGTCAAATTTATATTCACTGATTCGTTAGTCTTTTACATCACAAAAATGGGCTTCAGCCATAGATTAAAGTGTTAAGGCACTTGGACGTTGATCAAGAAACTCGGAGAGACTAGGTTCATACTTTGTTGGCCCTGGACCCTTTATATCCTTTCATCCCCTCCCTTTATCTCTTTCTTTCCTCTCTTTATCCCCTCCCTTTATCTATTTATCATCTCTCCCACCCCTCCCTTTATCCCTTCCCTTCCTCTTCTTTTTCTTTCTCACCTCCCTTTATCTATTTATCATCTCCCTTTATCTCTCTCCCCCCTTCCTTTATCCCCCCCCCCCATTTCTCCCTCCTCTCCCTTTCTCTCTGAGAGAGTCACATTGCAGTAACAGTTTGTACCTCAGGGGTTTTGTGTACCGCAGCTTAGGAAACATTTGTACACCTGGGGGAAAACCAGTTTAGCGCACTTTGACAGGAAAGAGCTAGTGACATTAGTTTTATAGTAGTATGATGATTAGCCCTGTGCGAGTATTGTGATTGTGATGGTGAGTGTGTTGGTGAGCAGGCAGCACAGCGAGACTATTCGTCGCTGCGACCACACCATGAAGGAGCTGGAGTATTACAGAGGGCAGCACCGGGCGGCTATGAACCAGCTGGAAGCAGCGGCACAGGAGTCTTCATCTTTGCGCACCAAGTACTCGGACCTGGCCGTCGAGAAACAGCGGCTGGAGCGCGAAGTGCAGAACTATTCGACGGAGGTCAGTGACCTCAGGTGCCAACACCAACAGGTTAGTTAGTGAACACTTTGACCTTGGTTTTTACTTTATAGGCTTATAATAGGAATGGGACCCCTTGAATCCTTAAGGTTACTCAAGATTTGAGGATTCGAGAAAATACAAGATTCAAGATTTGGGGGGGATATTTCTTCAAAATTGATTTAGAGGTCTAAAACTGTTTATTGGTTGTTCGGAACCAACATAATTATCGGAAAAACTTAATAACCAGAACCAGATTTCCTCGTCATTGACAATCCATTGAATTGCCTGAGTGATGGCGTTGACCATTCGTAACACTGAAGGGGGTAAAGAAAATGTAAAAAGTAATTAATTCAATGTAACTGTAAACTAATCTATTAGGTCTATTGTTTATTTTATGTTAGCTTATTAAAAATGGTTTATTGTAACATGATTTTAAGTTAATTTCGCCTTTTAACGGTTAAAAGTTTAACAAAAATTTCTGGTTATGGGGAGCCACTTTTTGGAAGTGGCTCCTGGATCCAGAATTCCTTGGTTTGACCCTGATACTAAGACGTGGAAGAAAATAAATCTCTTATTCATAAACTGAAAGTATGTATATCTAGAAAAGGAAAACCGCTTCTAGATGAAGTACTGAGTTGAAATTTGGCAAGAAATTATAGAGCTTGCCCCTTTTAATCAGGAAAATCTTAAAATTGGAAATTTAAAAATGGGTTTCCGATAAATAGGAGTCAAAATAAAAAAAATTACATTTTAGAAAACAATCTAAAAGAATAGTGTAAAGTAAGGAGTGGTTATAATGAAAGCTAAGACTTAGATAGGTTGAACCAGAAAATTATAAAATTAATTTATAAATCAAGCATTTAATAAAGTGGTTGATGTATTAAGTGAAATAGACTCATGCGGGAACATTTCCTCTAAGTTCAACCCTCCCCGTTCCTAACACATTAGTGTAGTTACTAATTAGCACATATGCATTGAGCCAAGGGTCCTGGGTTCGATTCCCGGCCTAGTCAATTTTTTTTAATTTATGGAAATATGGGTTTATCCTTTCACATTGATAAATTGACGGCCGGAGACTGTCCTAGTCTTAAGATAGATTACAAGGCATATGAAGCTATGACAGGCCTAGTAAGCCAGTAGTGGAAAATATATGGCTTGAGTAAAAACCTGACCACAGGCTGGAAACAGTGATGGATGTACCCGTCTCAGTGGCGTAGTTAGTTAACGTGTTAGTCGTGTGCAGCTTACCGAGGACAAGGAGATCAAAGTTTTAATCTCGGTCGGGTGAACTGGGGGTGGTTTTCCTTAAAAGGTTTTCCATTTTCCCTCCATGCAAATGCGAGCTCACTTTCTCTGAATTCAACCTTCCCAATTCCTAACCACTAGCTTTATTAATAGCGTATAACTCGAACGAGTAGTAAAACGCAGTGCTAAATAAATAAAATAATTACTGAACGTTAAAAAAAATTCACCATGGAATTATTTTTAAAAAAATTGTACAGAGTTTATAAATATTTCCCGAATGGGTAGTAAGACGTGGTGCTAATATTATTATTATTATTATTATTATTATCATTATATTAATACTTATTTCACTTAATTTGCTGTCACAATTTTACCTGTGAGTGAATGAATATAAAAATTAATGTTATATGTTGTACGTCACTCCACTTGTGAATGGCTCTCAAGAGGAAAGAAACACGTATAATGTTTAGTTTTGTTGAGTATGTATATCTCACATGCTGTGTGTATTCTCGTCTCACAACACCTACGTACTTGTGGGGGCCCGCTCTATAAATAGCGCGCGGCACATGAAGGTCACAGCTGTGTCACACACACACACAACACGTGTGTGTGTGTGGGGGGCGGGGAGTCACTGCAACATCAACATGTGATTGGCTTGCTACGTCTTTTCAGACATTTGAAAGAGTTAAAAAGATTCTGTCTCTCGTGAGGAAGAACAACAACAACAAAAGTGCTATATATTTGTTTTTAATTTTTGAAAACTTTTTATAGTTAAATATATTGTCTCTTATCATGAGCTGATTTACTTTTAAACTTTCTTCTGTCAAGAGTCGGTGTGAAGATCGTGTGGGCATGTCACCCCCAAGGGTCGTTTACCCCTTCCTCGTCTCTTAACCCCCCCACCCCCTTCCCTCCTTTATTCATGCCTTTGATCTGACATTGCTGTTATTTCGGTATAACCTGTTTTGATAGTTATTTGCTCTAGATTTTTATTTTATTTTTGATATAAAGGAATGAATATAGGGATATTTGCTAAAATAATGTAACGATTTGTTACCTATTTATCTTAAGGGTCCCAGTTTGGACCCATATGATGTATTATTTGTGGGTAGCTTTTCTAACAGATGGTATGCATTTGTTATATTTGAAAGAAGGTACAGGGTAGGTGGATATAAACGCGCAACTTCTAAAAAGAGCAAAAAAAAAAAACACAAGTAATGAAATTGTTAAAGAATGATAGAATACTTAGATAGGAACATGTAGACAGAATACCATAAAGGACAAACGCAGGAAATAAACATTTCACTAAATTTTACTTATAATATAACTCAAGACTCATTTATTTAATTGTTAATGTTAGTTTTTTCCCATCTTGACCAAATTTAGAATAACTTTAAAAAAATATATATTTCATGCATAAATTTGTTGTTTTGATTGCCAGGATCTTATCGGAAGTGAAAATGGAGCCAACGATTCAATAAACCAACATTACATCAACACCTTGAGGAAGTACGACACTCTGAAGGGTGACTATGACTCGTTGAGGAAGAGTTACGATGATGCGGTCAACAAATTGGACCTGGCCAAGGTAAATTGTTGTTGACGTTGATTGAAACGGTTACTGTCCATACCACCGTAGATTTAACATGAACTATAGATGGATTCAGACAGTATTTGACATGAACTATAGATGGATTCAGACAGTATTTGACAGCTGGAAAAGTTAATAGATCTGCTAGGGGTGTGTGACTTACACTTTTTCAATTCGAAGCGAACTCGAATCAAATATATGAAATATTCTCGAAGACGAATCAAAGTTTGAATATTTTTAGCTATTTATGCTTGAAAAAATATTATATGGTGGTTATTTATATTGTTTATGCACTAAAATTATTTAGAAAATGTTTTATCGGACGATTGTTTGTAGTATTTTGTGTTATTCTGATAGATCAAGTTATTATAACATATTGAAATTCAATTTCTTCAGATTTTTCTCATAAAATATTAATTTTTAATTTATGAAACAGCTCAGAATGGCTATAATTGAACATAAATGGAGTATTTTAGCTGTCAATATATTTATTGGTGAAGCTTCGAAGCCGGAATTTGTGTCGAAGCGGTTGGTTGATTCAAAGCCAAGTCGAAGTTTTGAAGCATTGCACACTCCTAAGATCTACTTTCATGTGTACATATTTCAAGTAACGTGATATGTAGCTTACCTGGCACCAGAGATCAAAATAGAACTTTTTTTTCTTTTTTTTTTTTTTTTTTNCGAAACGGTCTAAAGCAGCAGTGCACGTCAGCCATTCGTCAGTGGGACATTGCTCTCCGAGAGAGGAACGAGTATCGGGAGGCTCTCGGCAAGGTATCCATACAAAAAAAAAAACAGTTAAGAAAATTGTAGGACTAGACTTATTTTTCTTTTGCGAGGAGATTTGAAATAACTCGTTAATGTAAAGCGTGTGTATCGGTGTATTAGATTGTGCCACCACACAACGTTTTAATTTGTAACCATTCTTCGGTGGAATTATATAAAATATATGTTTATCCACTAGAAAATAAAATATTTTGATGATCAGGTGTTTTAAGTTTGCTTTGTAATGCATTATGGGTCAACAACCAGTGAGTGAAGTGTTGCGCTACGCAACAGTTCCGGTTCTCTATTGTCTATGAACGTGTGAATCAAGCTTTATTCTACTCTCGATGACAGAAGTCACATTTGTACGTTGGCTTCTTTGTTCTTTATTCTAACAAATCTCCGGTAGTAAACTAAACACAGCCGTGGCAAAGGTAAATAAAGGTAATAAAACTTAAACCCGCTTCATTGGTTGAACAGTCTATAAGGTATGACTCTTGTGTTAGATTGGCCTGCTGATGATGGGGATATCCAGGTTCAAATCTATGTCGGGTCTACTGCGGATGGTTTTTCCACTCTCCTTACACACAAATCTGGATAGATTACATTTAAAATGCTGCCTTCCTCCTCCGTACCTCGTTAGAGTAATTATCTTATATGCTTATAACCTGAACTGTTAGTTAAATATGTGACCTGGTAGTCTAGGGGTAAAGTGTCGGGATTTATGTGCTGGGAGGGTCCGGGGTTCAATTCTCGGTCCTGGCACAGATTTATCTGATTGCCGAACCCTTCTTTCACCTGTGACAAGACGTGTATTAATCACAACTTGTGAATGTGGGGAATGCCAGGCCTCCACCGTGGTTTGGATCCCAAGTTAAACTGTAGGTTCTCCATTTCATCTCACAATCACCCTACCATTACACATTAGCGTAAGTGCGTATAACCCGAACGGGTAGTAAAGACGCGGTGCTAGTAATAATAATAATAATAATCCATCATCTATCATCCATCATAATCTTAATCATCATCGTTAAATAGGGTGATTTAAAAAAATTAATGGTACAGCCACGTGCCCTTTTAAATCCATGCTGTACCCCCCTGGAGGTACAATGACCACATTTTAGTAAACGCTGCACTAGTGATACGGTTCCTCCCGCAGGTCCAGCAGCAACACGAGGAGGCGGTGAAGGAGATCAACCAGGCCATGGCGGTGCGCATGAAGGCGAGCAAGGACCTCAAGAGGCTCACCGAAGAGAGGAACGCCGCCATGCAGGAGTACTCGCTCATCATGAGCGAGCGAGACACTGTGCACAAGGAGATGGAGAAGCTTTCCGACGACCTCACACAGGCGTTCAAGAAGAACAAGACGCTCGAGTCTGAGAACAAGAGTCGGCAGGAGGAGGTAGGTCATGTTGCGTTTCCTCAGGGGTAAATTTGAGGAGTGAGTGTATGCATTAGTGAAGTGTGTCTAGAATCCCACAGGATATTCAAGGATTCGAGGAAATATTGAATTTGAAATATGCTTATTTCAAAATTTGGAATTGGAATTATTCTTAGAGCTACAATACTGTTTATAATAAGTAGTTCTGCCCCAAAATAATTATAGGAAAGATACAACAACCACATCCCATAACATTAATTTAACACAACCTCTATTTTAGTACTGCGTCTTTCTACCCTTTCGTGTTATATGTTTATGTACTAATTACTCTAGTGGACTATGTATGAGGAAGGCTGAATTTAAAGAAAGTGCACACACATTTGCATGGAAAAAGATAATAGGAAACCATTTAGGGACTGCCACCCTCAGTACACCCGACCAGGATCTAACCACGATCTCCCCGTCATCAGTGGTCTAGTTTGTTTCCATAGTAGCGCCTTGGAACATGCATTGGATAACACTTAAATTGAAACCCGCCTCAGTGGCGTAGTTAGCTAACCCGCTAGTTTCGTGTTGAGCTAGACTGTTGAGGGCGGGGAGATCGAGGTTCAAATCTTGCTTGGGTGAACTGAGGGTGGTTTTTCATAAATGGTTTTCCACTCTCCATCCACGCAAATTTGGGCTTACTTCCTCCATGTTTAACTTTCCCAATTCCTAACCCATTAGCTTAATTAGTACTTAGGTGTATGACCCGCACGGGGTGTAAGACGCGGTGCTAAGTATTTACTTAACTTGAAATGTATGAATCTTATAAGTAATACATTTAAAAATAAAGAGTTAACATTTATTTATTATTTCTGTGTTGATAATATTCTGTTATATACCTATTTCCTGTTATGTTCAAATCTTTTTACAAAATTTGGACTCTAGATTTGAGACTTGAAGATATAATGAACATTTTGATTCTTTATATTTTATTGGATTCAACTTAACTCTGCATAAAGCACAAAGTTAGAGTTATTTCAAGGTAGTAACACTTTTTAAGTACTTTGTATTATTACCCGTTCAGGTTATACTCATATATACGGTACTAATTATGTTAATCAATCGTCACCACCAAAATCCCCCGACCTAGGTTTCATTCTATCAAAACTCATCAGGGAAGAGTGTGAAACATGCAACATAACTTCCTAAAAGGGGGGGTGGGGGTTGGCGGGGGAGGGGGGGGGGAGAAAATGTAAAATTATAAAGAATGATAGGATACATACCTTCTTCCAAATATAATACAATTACCTCATGAAACGAAAAGAGGTTTTCCTAGTAAAGATATAATTATGATAATGTTTTGGTAAACTTTGAGGTGTGCCCACATTTGTGTTAAGGGAGAGATTAAAATCACCCTTAGAGTAGAGTAGAGTAGAGTAGACTAGACTGGGTTTCGAACCCCAATCTCGCAGTTTCTGGCAGTCCAGTCTATTGAGAGCGTGATATTTGAACTATCGATCAGTTTAATTGTTGGTTACAGAAGAAGACGCTCGAGTACCAGATCGAGACATTGCAACGAGAGATCGCGTCTGCCCTTCACGACCGCGACAAGGCGCTCAAAGAGAGCAACGACCTGCGGGAGAAATTCGGAGAATACACGGCCAAGGAGGAGTCCGTCCGGGATGGATACAAGAGCAGGCTCGAGTACAACCCATACAACAGGGAAAGGTGGGGGACCCTCCGCCTTCTTCTTCTTAGTGGATATATGTGTTACCTTCTTCTTCTTAGTGGATATATGTGTTACCTTCTTCTTCTTAGTGGATATATGTGTATACCTTTTTTTATTATTATTAACTAAGCACAGTATAATATTTTTTTCAGCGTTAAACAATTAACAAAGAATATTTTAACTTCGATTCGCCGTCGAGAATATTTCATATATTTGGTTCTAGTTTTCTTCGAATTGAAAAATTGGATATATCACACCCTTAATATTTTTTGTTATAATAATTAAGGCCCTAGACCTATTGATTTAAATTCCACAAAAACACACTCTGAAGGCATACTATAGTACAAACTTAACAACCAGACCCCAGACCAGTAATTCAACACTTGATTGAATGTTTTAATGTTCCAATTAACGGATTATAGAAAAAAATATTAACATTTGCTTACTATCTTTATTTTATATCATTCCATTTTATTTATATTTCTTCTTTTGTTCATAATTTTCCCAAGATTCTTGATTAATTAATAAAATAAAGATTTAGATCTGTAAAACAGTAGATTCGATACAACTCTCTGGTTGGTGACATTTTCTCTCTTTATTTTGTTACATGTAAATAAATAATAAATATAACAAACATTTTAACGATTCTTTAGATTATATTTTCTGTTCCCTGTGGATCCCACAGAGACAACTCGCGAGAAGATCAGACAGAAACATTGAAGAGTCCCAGGGACATGTACGGGAAATCTCAGAAGGAGAGGATGGATAATTTAGACCAAGCGAATCAAGAAATCGACAGGTTGAGAAAACAAATGGAAAAGTTGCAAGTAGAACTGCAGGGTAAGAGTTTAATTCACTTGGTCGTCGTCGTTGCCGCGCCCTCCCTCTGGTGGCTGAGTCCTGAGGCCTCTCCTCCTGCTCCTTTTATAGCCTAGTGGTTGGTGGAGATAGGGGAAGGTCTCAGAGAGACAGCCACGAGCGAGAGAGGGCTACACTGGCCAAAGCCTTTATTAAATGTACAATAATAAATCAAACATATTATATGGTATTTCACTTTCTATGATGGCTGCTGTGTTGGCCTCTTCTTCTAGTAGGCTTAAGGTTTCCTTTCTGGAGGGAAAATCGGCTGGGTTCGCTTCCAATGGCGGGCAGAAGGTGTCCGTTCATCTGTTCCTTACGAACAGGGGCAGATCTCTCGAGTTCATGTCTTTGAATGTCGGGCCTTTCCCTTTTAGCGTAGCTTCAAAGGCGTTGGTGTCGTCCTTGACTCTCAAATAACAAAGTGATAACTCTTAATATTATTTTCACATCCAAGGTCCATTTCCTGTTTTTGTTCTTTATGTTATTTGTTCCTTTTACTTGTTCCTCTTTTAAGTGTCCTATCGTTCTTTATCATTTTCCTTTTTCTCCCTTTTTGTGTTTTTTCGATTCGCTCTATTAGGAAGTTGTGTCGCACGTTTCAAACTCTGTCCTGATGAGTTTGAATAGAATGAAAACTCAGACCAGGGGATCGGGCAGTAATGATCGATTTCCTTCAAGATTCGAACTACCCTCTTCCGGGTCCTGCTTGTTAATTCTTTCAAAACCTTTCACTATGTCATAATGTGACGTTCTGTAAAAATGAACTTTCAGAGGCTATCCAAGAAGCTGAGGTGTCCAAGAGAAGACGTGACTGGGCGTTCAGCGAGCGTGACAAGATAGTCTTGGAGCGGGAGAGTATACGTACGCTGTGTGACCGTCTGAGGAAGGAGAGAGACAGGGCGGTCTCTGATTTAGCAGAGGCCCTCAGAGACTCGGATGACATCAAGAAACAGCGGAATGAAGCCTCCAAAGAGCTGAAAGATTTGAAGTAAGACATTAGTTACTACGCTGTTTAGGGATAACTCTACCTACTTACATACTCTATGGAATTAAGAGCTCGAAAGTTCATTGCCGCACTTAGAAGTACACCCCCTATCCCTATCTTAAGCTTGTTCTATCCGGTCAACCTCATTACACCCTATCCCTATCTTGAGCTAGTTCTATCCAGTCTACCTCATTACATCCTATCCATATCTTAAGCTTGTTCTATCTGGTCCACCTCATTACTACCTATCCATATCTTAAGCTTGTTCTATCCGGTCCAACTCATTACTACCTATCCCTCTCTTGAGCTAGTTCTATAAATAGATAACTTTTTTCCAAAATTGATAACATCTTATTCTATGTTTATTGTTATTCTATCGCTATTAATAATATCTATCATAAGTGACAAATGCAAATCACTTGACCTGATGTATGAATATCATCTTCATGAACAGTTCACAGCCACTGGTCGGGTCTGCTTGGAACATGAACCTCTTCAACGTATCCTTTCTAGTCTCCACCTCTCCTCCACAATGACTCGGTCTTCAACCCCTCTACTTCACACTCCCTTCAGCCATCTGTCCCTTGGTCTTCCTAATGTCCTCTTACCACACACTTCAATATACATCTTCTTTGATATCTTCCCTTCCTCCATTCTCCTCACCTGTCCGTACCACCTTAGTCGTGTCTTCTCATCATGGACTGGCTCCTCCTCAACTATTCCTCTCACCGTTTCATTTAAAAGATGAATATGTGAAAGTAAATCTAGTAAGTTTTCCAGCTGTCAGGTACACCACCTCAGCTTGAAGATTGGACTGTAGCTTACGGTGGTTTTAAGCTGTGTCAGTGTTTTCTATATTGGCTCAAAGAGTGACTAGTCCTCCACCCCCACTAAAGATACTGCCCGTCCCGCAGAGAGAAGATGGAGGCAGAGCAAGAAAAGGAGACTCGTATACAACAGTTTCACGCCGACGGTCACAATCACAGCCACGATTCGGCTATAGACGCCGACCTCCAGGAGTGGGAGACGGAAATACTGGACATAGATCTGGTAGGTGGAGGTGTCAACTTGTCACATTTCTTTCTGGAGTGGTAGAATGCTTTGGTAGGGGAAAAAAATAATTATCATTTTGGTAGACAAGTATAACTATTGTTACTTTATGCTGTTCATTACAGAGCGGGTTAGCATCGGATGACAACCTTGGATTTATTCTGGTGGGCGGCAGAGATGATCCACAGTATCCGAACGACAGTGGGATCTATGTGTCATCCATTTCCAAAGGCAGCGTTGCGGAGGGAAAACTAAAGTAAGCACAGCTTGATTTCAAGTTTTTTTATGTTAGCTTTGTATTATTTGATATCCATACAATTCAAATGCAACCGATTCAAATTGGAGTAGTATGTGGAAAGTGTATTTTCTCTTCCTTCTTTTTTGTTTGATAAAGGCACCAAAATACTCACTCTATTTGTGTATAAATTAAAGACGGATCATTGAATCCTTCAAATCCCTTGAATTCTTAAAGATATTAAAGGATTCAATAAAATATCTGATTCGAGAGTCAAATATTTAAAAAAAAAACTCAATTTTTCAAGTGAAATTTGTTTTTGAACTCTTAACACTGCTTATTGGTGGTTAATAACCCACCATAATTATAGGATGAACTTAAAAACCATGACCCAGGTCAGTAATTTTACATTTAATTGAATGTATGAAATTTATAACGAGTGGATTATAAAAATAATAATGTTTTGCTACCATTTCATATTTTCTATTATATTTATATTTCCTATGTTGATAATTTTTTTCTAATATTCATACTCTTGATTTGGGATTCATAAATAGTGGTTTTGGCCCAACTCTGGTTTATGTGTGTTATTACCTATACTGTAAAAAACAGAATAGAGGAAGAAGATTTCACCTTTGTGCATTAGATTCATCCCACATTACCACGCTCTTCCTCATTTTATAGGTGTGGTGCACTTATTGGCTTACTTTTAAAACAAATCTATTTTCATTATTATAAAATGCAACTGAGTATTCAGACATGTTTTGTTGTTGTTTTAATGTGTAGCATTAACAAATTATATTGTTTTTATTTTTTATTTTCTAATATCCTTAAGGATTCTGGGGTTCAAGGACTGAAAGCTCCGTACCTACTTATTAGTCATGTGTTGATATACTTCAAATTGATTAATAAAGTGTACGTTAAATACATCAATTAAAAGAATGGGTGACCTGGTGGTCTAGGGTTAAGATGTCAGACTTCTGTGTTGAGGGTCCGGGGTTCAATCCTCGGTCCCGGCACAGATTTATCTGATTACCAAACCCTTCCTTCACCTCTGACAAGACATCTTGTGAATGTGGGGAATGCCAGGCCTCCACCGTGGTTCGGATCCCACGTTAAACTGTAGGTCCTCCATTTCATCTCACAATCACCCTACCATTACACATTGGCGTAAGTGCGTACAACCCGAAAGGGTAGTAAGACGCGGTGATGATAATAAATTTAAAGAGAGAACCCTGGGGCAACATATCCGATATTGTTTGTGAATTAATATATCTGTTGCGTAGAGTGAACGACTGCATCAGTCGCGTCAACAACTTGGATTGCAGCAACGTTAGCAAAAGGATGGTGCTAGAGACGGTGCGCTCGGGCGGAGGGGTGGCCAACATGGTGGTCCGTCGGCGCAGGATGGGGGGCAGGTGCCTCTACACCACACAGGTGAGACCCGGTAGTGTCGTTGTGTACACTCTCAGATAAATCAAGACATTAAAAGTGAACACGTTTTTTTTTATGAAGGTCAAGAGCAGCCTAGTCGGAAGTTGAATCTATATCTTTAATTAACCTTGAACTTTATTTCACTCCCCATCTTATTTGGTTAACATCGCGCATCTGGGCTACATCCCTTGTAGCACACTTTGTGGAAAGATGACTGATGAACTATTGTCTAGGGGACACCCGAATGTATTAATCGTCCATCCTTTCTTTGAAGGTTCTTTCTGTGTCCCAATGAAATGAGATGAGATGAGGGTGATGGTGAGTATGAGGGTGATAGTGGGTATGAGGGTTGGGGACCAGTGGAAATACTTAAACCTAATTTACCAAACCCTGGAAATTGTTGGGATAGTTCCCCTTTTGGGATAAAATACCTAAGGAATCGGCCAGGAATTGAACCCGGGACCCTTACGCTCATAGCCAGGTGTACTGACCTCTACCCCATGGGGCCGGTTATTTGGTAAATGGTGTGTGATGCTTTGAAATGTCAAAACTCTTTTTCTTTGATTATTACAGCCACAATAACCTTCACGTCTTGGAAACATTTCAAAGTAAGAAGAAAATTGTTATATATTATGAACATATTTGTAATGTCTCACTAAATATCACATATCCAAATTTTGATCATTTTTATAACAACTACTACACATTATTTTAACACTAACCTGTGACTAAATGACATCTATAACATAATAAGAGATAAATTCACACATGTCAGCATAAAATAATATAGTGGGCCTTGTTTTTTACTATAAAATAATATAGTGGGCCTTGTTTATTACTATAAAATAATATAGTGGGCCTTGTTTATTGCTATAAAATAATTTAGTGGGCCTTGGTTTTTACTATAAACCTTTCACTTTACCAAGGTGCACTTAATGGGTAATTTAAAATACTAAAAGTATATCATTCAGTTGAGTTAAATCCACTATTTTACTAATCCGCATGTCAAAACCAAATCTTAATTTCACTTTAAAATCTCCATCTCAAATCCAAATCTTGGAAAGACTTAGAAATCTCAAAGCAAATAGAAATAGAATGGAATGGAATATTAGAAAATAGAAATATTAATTAAATGTTAAATTTTTTTCTTACAATCTATTCAATAAAACATTCATACAGCCATTTAAATGTTTAATTACTTATCTGGATACTGGTTGCTGATCTGATAATTATGTCAGTTCTGAACCACTAATAGGCAATATTAGAACTTTAAAACAAATCACAACTTTTTTTTTTTAAGGATTTGAGTCAGAAATCTGATATTTTCTTGAATTGTTGAATCTCAACTATGCCCAAATATTTTATTCCTAAATAAAAACCTTAGCTTTGTCTTCATTTGTTGCTTTGCTTTTAAGAGTGTCCTTCACACAGCCTTATAACATTTAACGTCCAATTGAACCTTGGTGTGGTTTTGTTTCAGCTGCGCCTGAATGTAAACGAACATGGTTTGAGTTTGGAGACGGGCATCTACATCTGCAAGATCACTCCCGGCTCACTGGCGGCTAAAGAGGGGAACTTAGCGGTCGGAGACAGGGTGATAAGTGTGAGTATCGGTGTGGCCATAGCTATAGTTTTAATAAAGATAGGGAGTTGGTAGCGGATCACTTAAGTGACCGTCTCTTGTCCTATTAACTGGGATACTAGATTATTGATTGTGCTTAAACCTTAAAGACTGATTCACACTGACCGTGCTCCGACTGTGTCATCTTGAATTGATTCAAAAAGTTTTCTCCCAAGGTCACAGTCCAGACATTATAGCACCATAAGGTGACCTGGTGGTCTAGGGGTAAGGTGTCAGACTTCTATGCTGGCGGCCGGGGTTCAATCCTCGGTCCCGGCACAGATTTATCTGATTTCCAAACCCTTCCTTCACCTCTGACAAGTTATCTTGTGAATGTGCGGAATGCCAGGCCTCCACCGTGGTTCGGATTCCACGTTAAACTGTAGGTCCTCTATTTCATCTCACAATCACCCTACCATTACACATTAGCGTAAGAGCATATAACCCGAACGGGTAGTAAGACGCGGTGCTAATAATAATATAGCACAGTAGGCACACAACACTGTCAGTGTGAATTGAAAAGCGCCCTTTGGCCGACCGAGTGTCGTTTCTTCTAGTTCGGCTTCTTCCGGCAAATGCGAACTTTCACGACGGTTCTTATCTACAATCTGACAATGCCCGGAGAATATTCCAACACAACCCTCCTGTGCAATTATTATGGCCCAAAGAAACCTAATAATTTTGGTACGAATGTCTGGTTTGCAACATAAAGAATACGATGATAATCTCATAAAGAAGTTATTTGGAAGGAAATAGCAGGAAAACCTCAATGTCAAAAGTAGCTACGATTACCAAAACAGTCAGAGTATGACAACGACATGGCTCAGCTGGTGCACAGCACGGTCTTCACACAGCCCTATGAGTGTGAATGGTAGAGACAGGACACAGACGACGTACAGCTCTCTCAGTGTGAATCCGTCTTAAAACTCACATAAGTGTGCTTTCCTGCGTTCTTCACCAGACAACAGTTCTTTTATACTAATTATATTTCAATTTTGTTGAATTTTTTTTAAATATGGTACAGTAAGTTCATTGGTCTAAATTACGCTGTTTTTTAAAGTCATCATCTGTTGCCAGTCTGTGACCAGGTCAGTTAAGAAAAATAACTCTATCCTACCCTCCCACCTGCACTTTTTTTGTTCTCTGCTCCTCTCATCTCTTTCTTGGTTTCCTCTTGCAGTCTTTTTCCTGCATACTTCATTTCCTTCATTCTCGTTTGTATTTTATCCTTCTCCATTCTCATTACGTGCCCATACCATCGCACCCCTGTTTCCTCTACTATCTCATGTACTCCAACATCCTCATTACGTGCCCATACCATCGCACCCCTGTTTCCTCTACTATCTCATGTACTCCTTGTACCTCCACTCTTTCCTCCATAACTTCATTATAAACGTGTGATGACTGATACAACACTCCATATCCTCCAGGTCAACAACAAAACTATGGACGGCCTTAAGAGCGCGAGGGATGCCATGTCCATCCTGAACGAGCCTGTGGACGTGTTGAACATCACGACTCTGAAGAGCGTTTCCTCCCCGACAGGTTCCACCTCCAGCAGACACATGCTGAGTGGGGACGAGGAGCGTAGCTGCTGCACTCAGACTGCTCGAAGGACCGGTCCCAGGTGAGAGGACGCTCGTGTCCAGTCCTAGAACAACTAGCTGACACAAGAGTTGGGTTAGGCGCAAGTAAACTTCTATCTTCATTTCTTCATACTATCTTCACACTTCTTTCTTCGTTTCTTCATACTATCTTCACACTTCTATCTTCGTTTCTTCATATACTCTTCACACTTATATCTTCGTTTCTTTATACTTTCTTCACACTTATATCTTCGTTTCTTTATACTCTCTTCACACTTATATCTTCGTTTCTTCATACTCTCTTCACACTTCTTTCTTTGTTTCTTCATACTCTCTTCACACTTCTTTCTTTGTTTCTTCATACTCTCTTCACACTTCTATCTTCATTTCTTAATACTCTCTTCCCACTTCTTTCTTCATTTCTTCATATACTCTTCACACATTCTATCTTCATTTCTTCATACTCTCTTCACACTTCTATCTTCATTTCTTCATACTCTCTTCACACTTCTATCTTCATTTCTTCCTACTCTTTTCACACTTCTCTCTTCATTTCTTCCTACTCTCTTCCCACTTCTATCTTAATTTCTTCCTACTCTCTTCCCACTTCTATCTTCATTTCTTAATACTCTCTTCCCACTTCTTTCTTCATTTCTTCATATACTCTTCACACTTCTATCTTCGTTTCTTCATATACTCTTCACACTCATATCTTCGTTTCTTCATACTCTCTTCACACTTCTTTCTTCATTTCTTCATACTCTCTTCACACTTCTATCTTCATTTCTTCATACTCTCTTTACGCCTACATATTTTGACCACGTTCAGATTTACACAAAATTTTAAATTTTTGGAAATATTCCTTTGTCATATTAAATTCTTGACAATGAGGAGACCCAGTGGCTGAATAGTTATACAATAATGAAAATTAACAAAATAAGGAAAGATAAACTAAGTTAAAATTGAGGTAAGAAAGCCTATCGAGGGAAAGAGGAAAAAGTGTGGAAAGAAGCCAATGCAGAAAGGTGACATCTTCTTCCCTTCTTCTGTAGTAGAAGTAGTCACACTTATATTTAAACACTAATTTTAACACAATTTAAATAATATTTTGGCATTGTTGCCTTAATAAAACAAAAAGAGAAGAAGGAATACACTGCACACACACACACACATACACACTGATATTAATGCTACACATATTCAGAAGTAGGTAAAGTTAAGGTGGATAGAAACATATTAAAGGAACAAACACATTATGGCTTTTACATTACTGTTATTGGCACCACGTCTTACTACCCGTTCGGGTTGTACGCATATGGCTTTTACAATGAAAATAAGAACACAATTCACACTTTACATTGCTGCTACTGGACAAAGAGAGGTAATAGCTGCATCTTGAAGAAAATCGATCGTTATCGCCCAATCCCTTGACCTGGGCTTAATTCAATCAGAACTCAGGAAGGTGTAAAATGCACAACACAACTTCCTAAAAGAGAAGAGCAAAAAACAAAAAGGGAGAGAAAGGAAATTGTAAAGAAGGATAGGACACTTAGCTAGAAACACGCAAAAGGAATAACTAAGACGAATCCGGGGTTCAATCCTCGGTCCAGGCATATATTTAGCTGATTACCAAACCCTTCCTTCACCTCTGACAAGACATCTTGTGAATGTGTGGAATGCCAGGCCGCCACCGTGGTTCGGATCCCACGTATAAACTGTAGGTCCTTCATTTCATCTCACAATCACCATTACACATTAGCGTAAGTGCGTACAACCCGAACGGGCAGTAGGACGCGGTGTTAATAATAGAGGACAAACACAGGAAAAGGACATTGGATGCAAATCTTATATAACTCTTTAAGGAAAACCTCTTTTCACTTTTTGAGATATTTTATTACACATATTTTGGAAGAAGGTACAAGAAAGATGAGAAGTGGTACCTTCTTCCCAATACTTATAACAAAATAAATCAAAGAGCATAAATAGGTTTGCCTTGAAGACAGCTCTTACATATTAAGTAATTAGGGTGTGCTAAGTTTTAAAAACTTTGATTTCGCATGGAATATTTGTCAGTTTTGACTTTGATTTGAAATTAAAACTCCAGATTCAACACATAAGTTCACTAATAAAAAAAATTTAAAGTTTAAACACACATTTATGTTCAAATTTTTTTATGATGAGCCACTATTTAAATTTAAAACTAATATTCAGATGATAACCCTGATTTATTAAGATTACGATTAGTTACAATTTATGATACTGAAGTTCTACAACTGTTTTTGCCTACAGGATGGTGAACAGCTGCTCTCAGACGGAAGACGAGCGTCACTACACCCTGCCCAGGCCTGGGCCCGCCGAGGAATGCCTGGTGGACAGAAAGTATTTGAGCGGCCCGTTCGGGGAACGGGGGGTGTACAAGATCAGCAAACCCATGTCAACAGAGAAGGGCAGTGGCAGCAACCACGCCGGCGCGTGGGAGCTATTCCGTGAGACGATAGACTTTGTCCGCCACCGCAAGGACCGGAACCGCGGGGACAATACCGCCTCGGTGGAAGAGAAGGCCAAGGCGAACCACCGCAACTCCTCTCCCACGACCTTCGAGCAGGAACGAGATGCCATCGCGGAGCTAGACTCTGTGATAGAGAGCGCAGCTGATCACCGGAAGGCGGTTGGTGTGCTGAAGCGGAGTCGTCGGCGTGGGGGCGGCAAGGAGCTGGAGAAAAACGGCGGGACGTGGCCCAAAGCTCGGAATGGCCCGGTGATTGAGCACGGCACTGGTACCATCCTACATCCAAGAAAGCATAAAGAGAGGCTGCCTCTCTCCGTGCTCCTCAACAACCCGCCCAAGTATCCGCCGACGGAGGTCGTACATTGCTGCTCAAATCGTCAGCCATCCCGTCCCGTGAGCATGACTCACGAGAGGGCGCTTTCCTGCGTGGGGTCCAACTGCAAGTCAATGGACAGCGCCCCTTTGGTCCACTTCAGTAAGTCGGGGCAGCTGCTGTGCACCCAGAAGTCTTTCACCCCCACAGCGTTCAAGGAGGTTTGCGATAAGAAATCTGTCGGAGAGTTTGTCCAGGAGAGGAGCAGACCGAACAGCCACATCACATCTGATGCGAGTATCGACTTCTCCGTCAAGTCGGGAGGAGGGAAGGAGGTAATTCATTGCCGAGTCTGAAGATTAGGAATTTATATTTTATATTCTTTGAATAGGCAATTAAATATCAACCCAGTCTCACTACTAGTTCATACATCAAACACATGTAGGACTAGGTCGATGCTGATTACCAATCTGATCCTCACTTGATTATGGAAGGCATCACCCTTATGTTAGACGAGACTACCGACGACAGGGAGATCGGAGCTTGAATACTGGTCAATTGTACCAAAGGTGGGTCATGGTTTGGACGTTCCTCCGTTAGACCATTCGACCGCCATTGTATGTATTAAACCTCTATCAAGTGCTTAACTAAACACGAGTTATAACGACTGGATGTCCCCGTCTAGGTAATGGAGTACTACGTCAAGAAGAAAAAGAAGAGTGGCGGGAACAATTGCAAGTACCCAACGAGCGACAGCGAGAGTAACGTCAGCCCCGTAGAGGGTCTGGTGACACCTCACCCCCACAGCCGGGTACACTCGCATCCCTACGGGGGTGGACCGCCCTCTATGGTTCCTGTGCGCTCGCTGCCCCACTACCCTTTCACCCCGTTCCACCATCCCCATCCACACCCCCACTCTGACTCCCTGACTAGCAGCCTGCTGCCCGCTCGCTACCCCTCCCCTACCGGGAACCTCCCCTCCTCTCCAAGCGGCGAGTCCATCGGGTTGTCTGACTCCCGGTCGTACTGCTTCGAGCCTTATAGCCCCACTTCTCAGGTTAGTTGGGCCCATAACTAATACTAATTAGGGGCGGATCAACTTTTTTTTTTCTCCAAAATTGACTCTTATGAATCTTATAAAACATTATAGATACAAGTGTTTAACTCTCCCTCATTGGTATGTTTATTATTCTTCACTTTAAGGGGTAAATCAATGTTATTGGGTTTGTTCGATAATTATATTGGTAGATTGGCCTAAACCGCTTGGAACCATTTTAAGAGCTCTAGAAATGATATTCATTCACACTAAAGATTTGAAAAATAAACTCTAATCTTTGATCAGTAACTTTTTCAAATCCTTGAATACCAAACTTCCTTAGGAGTCCGAAGGGTTTCATCCTAATTTTTCCCTAGTATTATTTATAATCTTGAGTTTTAAGTGATCATCAGATGAATTATAGTATCAGGGTATGCTCTCCAGGCTCTGGGGATAAGACCCCTCCACCTCCCTTTCCCCGACCAATAAAAAAAACAAAAATTAAAAGAATTTTAATTAAAATCAAATAGGGCAAAAAAATAGATCATCAAGGATGATGACGTTATTGATAAGGAAGGAGGATTGCAACGTTTCAGAGAGGGGAGTTTAAAGCGTTCACTCTAAATGGTCTTACAAAAAGTATGCTGTGTAACCAAAATGAGTGCACACTCCTTGGTCCCATCCACCGAGGATTATCGAGAGACTATTGTCTTGTGTTCTTCTGCAGAGCCCCCATCACACCCACTCCCCGTCGGTGGACCTCCATTACCTGAAGCCTCGCCCCATGCTGCCCGCACACTCTCACCCTGGCTATCGCGGGAACGACGAGATGTCTGTGGGCTACCACGGCTACGAAGGGGGCACCTTCCCCCGCAAGAAGGAGAACCAAAGAATCAGGTGATAAACCCACCATCTTGGACAATATTTTGATTTGAGGGGTTGTGTGGATATAGATAAATATAGAGGGGTGAAAATATTCAAAAACTTTGACTTCACTACGAATGTTTGTCAGCTTCGACTTTGATTCGAAAGTAAAATTCTGCATACGACAATTATGAAGCTTGGCCAATAAAAACTTCTTAATTTAAGATACACGTTTATGTTCAATATTTGTCATTTTGTGCTGCTATTTACATCACAAATTATTGTTCACATAACAAAAATATAAAATCATTGAACTATGTTTTTGGAAGAAAGTACAAGAAAGGTGGATATAAAACAGATAAAAGTGAATAAATAAATTATAGCTCTTACAATGATAAGAACACATTCACACTTTACATTGCTGCCACTGGACAAATAATTAATTGATACTTCTTTAAGTAAATTGATCGTTACTGTCCAATCCCCCAACATAGATTTCATTTATTTCTCATCATCCTAATTCTCATAATCTTCATCATTCTTATCCTCCTCCTTGACAGAATATATATTATGTATATAACACAGTAGAGGGAATAGTCGAAAATACAACACTTTGTTCAGTTAAGAGAGGAACAAACTTTTCAGGACATTGGAGCAGCGTCTTCTGCTTCTTCCCGGTGTCATGGCTGCCGGTGTGTTTCTTTTATAGGAAAAAAATATATTTATGATAGTTTCTTTCTTTACAGGATACCATCGAATCCAAGTGTTACCAGCAAAAACAGCACCGGAAAAGTCTCAACGGGAAGTATAGAGAGGACGTCCGAACGAGGCAGTCCTATGCCGACATTTCATATAGAGGTCTTGAGCCACGGACATCGAGAAAATAAGCGAAACTCTCTTCCAGACTACTGCTTTACTCGAAAGTAAGTTTTTGAATATTTTTCCGCCATGTTTTTTCTTAGACCAGTTGTTATCATGCTTTCTACCAGGGAAGTACTCTTTAAATACATCCTTATATTTTATGGCACCCTTGTTCTGGACTGACCTTATGTCCAGCTCTAGCCACGTAATCGAGGGGAGCTGAATCCCCCTTTGGGACCACCACCCTGGGTAAAATCTCAGATTCAAGAATTTTGGGTGTACGGTTGGGCTTATATTTGTTCATAACTAATAGTAAATAGTGCATAGTTTTCATTGAACAATTCATACAATTGTAGGGATTTATTCTAAAACCGAGAAAATGTGTTAATGACAAATAAGGATGACTTCAACAAAGCATTTCAAACATGATCACAGAAACTCATTATTGTGTGCTGTATATGGTGGAGTTTAATTGAATGACGCTTCTCCTTGCATTCTCATTGGCTAATACAAGGACTGTCTATGCTCAATTCCGGGCATAAAGCATAAATGTTAAGCCTAAAACAATTTATGTGTAGTGCACTATTCACAAGTGAAAATAATGTTGCAACTTTTTGCGACCCACTTCGGCGGCTACTTGGTCTAACGTGGTACTCTCGCAGCGGACTAGACTGTCGATTGGTCTAACGTGGTACTCTCGCAGCGGACTAGACTGTCGATTGGTCATAACATGGTACTCTCGCAGCGGACTAGACTGTCGATGACGGGGAGATCTAGGTTCTAATCTTGGTCAGGTGTACTGAGGGTGGTTTTTCCAAAAATAATTCCTCTCTCCCTCTATGCAAATTCAGGTACACTTCCCAAAATTGATAACATTCCTCATCCAAAAAATCAGTAGCCTAATTAATACATAAGCGTGCAACCCAAACGGGTAGTAAGACGCGATGTTAAAAAATACTGTACACTATTTGCATTATATGAATATAAATCCAGCATAACTACAACAATAAAGTAATCAGTGCAAAGACAGCTTTGTATTATATCAAGAAGTTTGAGAAACGTTATGGACAGACAAACAAACACAATATGGCTTTTACAGCGAAAAGAACAACACAGCTCACACATTACACAGCTGTCTCTTGAAGTAAATTTGATTATTACCGCCCAATCACTCGCCTCGGTGGCGTAGTTGGCTAACGCGCTTGTCGTGTTGAGCTCGACTGCTGAGGACGGGGAGATCGAGGTTCGAATCTCGGTCGGATGAACTGGAGGTGGTTTTTCCTAAGCGGTTTTCCACTCTCCCTCCACGCAAATGCAGATTCACTTCCTCTAATTAAACCTTCCGAATTCTTAAATCCATAAACGTAATTAGTACTTAAAGCGTATAACCCGAACGGGTAGTAAGACGCGGTGCTAAATATTATTATCACCGCCCAATCCCCCGACCTAGGTTTCATTCTATCGGAGCTCATCAGAAGGGAGTGTGAAACGTTCAATGCAACCTTTTAAAGTACAATGTGAAGTGTGAACTGTGTTCTTCTTTTCATTGTAAACACCATGTTGTGTTTGTCCCTTTTATATGATTTCTATCCTACCTGTCCAGAAATAAATACTGAACGACTGTGTGTGTTTGTAGGCCGTTGCCCGGAGAACTGCGGAGGGTCCACATTGATAAGTCTGTGGAGCCCCTGGGTATCCAGATCTCTTGTCTGGAGAGCGGAGGAGTGTTTGTATCTACCGTCAGTGAACACAGCCTAGCTTCGCAAGTCGGCCTGCAGGTACGGAAATACCGGACCTGTTATTTCGGTATGCAAGGATGGACTAAAAACATGTTATCAGGTTGGCTGCATTCAGGGAAAATATATTGAAAAGTCTTGAATTTAAAAATATGATAAAATCTGGGAAATGTCTTGGAATTTTGTAATTGATCAGGCAAAATAGGATATTTGGCTTTATAGGGAAGATTAATATTTAAATTGTAACCTATTAAAATACCATATTTATCTAAGTTGGTGTGTATTTACAAGTAATAAAGTACAGTTAAAAAAAAAGAAGGAAAATGGCATCAAACAGTGTTATTAAATCGAACATTGAAAGGCGAATAGAACATTGAAAGGCGAGTAGAACAGAAAGAACTACACAATTACCAGAAAACTGTAGGCCTCATAGCATGGCTGGAGGTAGATTATGGTCACTTAGATTCTGTGGTTACCTGTATCTTGATTCATAAAAAACTTTAGGTTTGGTATCTGCACTTATAAAAGGAACAAACACAATAGTCTTTTACAATAAAAAGAACAACACATTTACATTGCTGCCACTTATAAATAGACTAGATAGCTGTTGCCCGCGGCTTTGCTCGCGTGGAAGTTGATTATATACAAATATGAAAATATACATATGTATTTACAGATTAATTTAAAATATTACGTAACGTTGATGACCATAACTTGACCTCAGATCAAAAATAATGCAAGTCCGATACAAACTTTCACCCCCTTTTTCATCCCTTATTAAATAAAATTTCCAAAATTCCTGAAACACGTATTTATTTGTTTTACGTCAATAACCGAAATACAAAATTTTGTTTATGTAACTTTCAAAATGACGGACTTTCATACATATTATCATACATATTATCATCCCCTATTTTGACCCCTTTGGGGTGGAATTTTCTAAAATCCTTTCTTAGTGGGTGCCTACATAACAAAATGAATATACAGTCCGAATTTCATGCTTGTAGCCTTGATAGTTTGCGCTCGGCGATGATGAATCAGTCAGTCAGTCAGGACATGTTATTTTATAAGTATAGATAATGGCTCTGTCTTGAAGAATATCAATCATTCACCCCCATTCCCCTCACCTAGGTTTCATTCTATCAGGAGGGAGTATGAAATGTGCAATGCAACTTCATAAAAGAGGAAACAAAAAAAGGGAGAAAAAATAAATTTATTAAGAATGATAGGGCATTTAGATAGGAACATATAAAAGGAATTCCTTTTACACACTCCCTCTTGATGAGTTCCGATAGAAGGAAACCTAGGTCGGGGGGGTTTGGTAGTAATGATATATTTTCTTCAAGAGGCTTTTGACCAGTGGCAGCGATGTAAAATGTGAACTGTGTTTTTTGTTTTCATTGTAAAAGCCATCATGTATTTGTCCCTTTTATATGTTTCTATCCACCTTTTCTGTCCACCTCCTGCCAATTATAATACAATTACCTCAAAATGTGAAAAGGATTTTTCCTATTAGGTTAGAGATATTTTCTCAAACTGAGTTTTTATGCATATAAAAAAGATTGAAACCATAAATATTGAAAAATCGACCATTGAAAAACTGAGGTTAAAATTAGAGTTAGAAAAGGGGGAGGGGGAACAATAATCCTAAAATGTTTAAATGTTTATTTTCAACCTCTTTTTGATGATTTGTTTTTCTATTGAGTGGAATATAGTCAAACGACCACCGGCGAACATACAAGGCTTTAGTTTAATTACTTGTGCAAACTTGTGGCACATTAGCTTGCGCTATGTCCAATAATATTGTAACGCAATGAAGGTTGTGTGTGTAGGTGGGGGACCAGTTGCTTGAAGTGTGCGGCATCAACATGCGCAGTGCCACGTACCAGCTGGCGGCCAATGTACTGCGCCAGTGCGGAAACTCTATCACCATGTTGGTGCAGTACAGTCCTGATAGTGAGTAACCGTGTTACAAACTTGGAGTCACTACTTACCGTCAAGATCGGACAAGCTAGGATTAATATTAGGGGTGGGTTCACTCACCGTCAAGATCGGACAAGCTAGGATTAATATTAGGGGCGGGTTCACTCACCGTCAAGATCAGACAAGCTAGGATTAATACTAGGGGCGGGTTCACTCACCGTCAAGATCAGACAAGCTAGGATTAATATTAGGGGCGGGTTCACTCACCGTCAAGATCAGACAAGCTAGGATTAATATTAGGGCTGGGTTCACTCACCGTCAATATCGGACAAGCTAGGATTAATATTAGGGGTGGGTTCACTCACCGACAAGATCGGACAAGCTAGGATTAATATTAGGGCTGGGTTCACTCACCGTCAATATCGGACAAGCTAGGATTAATATTAGGGCTGGGTTCACTCACCGACAAGATCGGACAAGCTAGGATTAATATTAGGGGTGGGTTCACTCACCGACAAGATCGGACAAGCTAGGATTAATATTAGGGGTGGGTTCACTCACCGTCAAGATCGGACAAGCTAGGATTAATATTAGGGCTGGGTTCACTCACCGTCAATATCGGACAAGCTAGGATTAATATTAGGGGTGGGTTACACTCACCGACAAGATTGTGAAAGCTAAGACACTGTAGAAACTGAACAGTAATATGTCTCTTAAGGCAAACCTCTTTTCTATTTTTTGAGGTATAGACAACTTTCAATAACTCACACAAAAGAGGGCAGGGGTCTGTTCGAGTTACGAAAAGTCCATCATCTTCTCATCACTTTCAAATTCAATGCTATTCTTGAATTTTAAAAAATAAAAATTTAAAGAAATACAGGATAAAATAAAAGTCAAAACTTGCAAATGTGTAACTGTCAATTTTAATTTGTTTCAGAATATGAAAAGGGAATCTTTCTAAAAAGTCTTTTAAAAAAATCCTATATAAGGATGAATGTGATCAGAAGATCGAACTGTCAAGAAATGAGCAAAATTTATTTTTTCTATCATATTTAATTTTTTCACGTCGTCTTATAACTCGTTTGAGTTGTATGCATACCCACTAATTACTTTAATGCATTAGGTATTAGGAAGATTGAATTTATAGGAAGTGTACCCACATTTACATGGAAGGAGAGTGAAATACCATTTTAGAAAAAAAAACTCCAATATACCCAAGCTAGACAAGAACCCTCATCTCCCAGTCATTGGCATTCTAGTCCTATCTGAGAATGACGCTATCGATGCCCGACCTAACTCTCCTTTCAGGTTAGCCTCCTTCCCTATCACTCGCAATACACCAGTTAAAAGTGAACTCAACTATATGTACCCTGACGTGTCTGTCCTAGAGTACAACGAATTAGAAGGTTCGGTGAGCTCGAGCAGCGAGGAGGGCCCCGGCTCTCACTCGGGTTCCCCGACCCCTTGCAACTCCCCCAAGACCCCTCACAAGGCCACACCCCTGCAGCTGGAGGAGCATACGTCTGGATTGCACGGAGTCCCCCTTTCTGCCAGGAACACGCTCACCCGCAACCAGATTGCTCAGGTTGTGTCCACGCTCACCAGACAAAATGCCACCGCCAGGTCAGTACGGACAAGTTCGGAACCCTCGGCACTTAATCGTAAGACTATCAAGACAAGAGGTGTGAATCATTGCAACTACTGCACAGTTCAATTAATTTAAATTAGTTAAGAAATGACACCTGGCCATGGGAATTGAACCAGGGACTTATCCAGGATTTGTTTCATGCTCAGTCATTCTTCCCTCACAGTTTAAGGCAGAGTCTATGATGGACTTGTGGAAACTATAGGCTACCTACCGTAAGCTATCATTGACTTGACAGCCACCTTCGACTTGGGAGGGCTGTTATACTGCCAATAGCACACTTTCTATCATTCGCTCTTCCCACCTCTTACTTGAACCACATGAAAATATAAAGAGTATATTTTTCGAAACTCTGAACATTTTAACCCGTAAATTTGAAAACTATTTACATCAGTATGAATATGAACCATACTTAAGTTTTCCATGGAACTCGTATGTAAACCCGCGTTGCATTTAGCACATTGAGTACGTGACTGTCCACCATTGTAAATGTACAAAGCTCCCAGTTCCAATAACTATTTATGGTTAATTTTTTACCATCCTTATATAAAATAAAAGAGGGAAATGTTCTCTTTCCAGTGATATATGACACTACTGCACTATCTATCAGATAAAGTGATAACTAGCTCAAATCTGGAGAGCAGACCTCATCGGCTCAGGCACTTTTAACGGAAGTAGGCGTAGATGATCTGATTGGCTCGTGGCACTAAAAGGGTTCATTGGCGGCAAAACTTCGTAATTGTCGAAACTGAAATTTGTTTTTAAGCAAAGTTGAAGCTAATGTTTTTTACAAGATCATGATGGAAGTTTTTGAATTAAAACGAGTTTACTAGCTATCATATAATGAAATGTATCGACTGACGTGTTGTTACGATAGTCCCGACAACAAATCTCCGACCCATGAGCCCCGGTTCCTCTTCATCGAGACTCGCAAGTGCAGTAACCTGGGGATCAGCTTGGTCGGAGGGAACTCTATCGGTATCTTCGTGCACAGCGTCCAGCACGGCTCCGTCGCTTACAACTCTGGGCTCAGGTCAGTTGCCACAAGTAGGGCTTGATCAAAATTATATATTCATATCAGTTTGGGGTCAAAAACATTATTTTACAAATACTAATCTTCAATTTTACCTACAAATTTTGAACCTTGAATTCAAATCTAAATCTTGGTAATAATCAAGACCATAAGATAAAATCGAAATAGTAAAAAAAAACTGGTAAAAATACGTTCATTATAACACTTATACATTCAGTTAAGCGTTAAATTACTGGTCTGGGGTCTGGTTATTAAGTTTGTACTATGCCTAAGCAATATTAGAGCTTAAAAACAAATTTCAATTGAAAAGAAATAGTATTTGCTCCTCAAATTCTTGAATCTCGATTATCCTTAAGGATTCGAGGATTGGAGGATCCCGTCTCCACCGGTTTATTTGTTTTGATGTTTGGTGTGATGTGGTTTGCGTCCTAGGACCGGTGACCAGATTCTAGAGTACAACAATACAGACCTGCGCCAGGCCACCGCAGAGGAGGCTGCTTACGAACTGGCTAAACCTTCCGACAAGGTCACCATGCTTGCGCGTTACGACATTGACCGTAAGTGTGTGCACTCTTATATCGACCTACACACTGTGGTGCCCTCCTGTTTCAGGTTCCTCTTCTTACCTCCTAGATTATCTGGGGTGTGCGCGTACTCGGGGGGAAGATTTAGAATTGTGATTCTAGTTTAAGTGAATATAAAAGACTGGTACCCTAACTCGGTCTATAGCATGTCTGTCTACTGAGCCAAGGGTCCCAGATTTGGTTCTAGGCATGGCCGAAAAGCGTATCATTGGTTAAATGTGGTTTGCCCATTTCAAAGTGAAGTGATGAATTAATGGTTGGAAAGGGGGGATGTTGTGTCTGTTCTAGATTTAAGTTAGCTTATAAGTCATGTGCTGATATAATCAGTCGGTTCAGAAAGTGCAAGTAAAATAACTTAAATACATGGGAGAAAATATATATATATATATATTTCAAACTCAATTAATCCAAAACTCGAAGAATTTGAGTACAGGTATTCCTCACTTTATGGCGCTTCGAAAATACGGCGCTATTCAACTAGTATTTGAGCTTTCCTTGCTCTTATGAAGGTTTCTAGTGTTTTTAAGTTTATCGATGGAGTTCTGTAGCATTTCTTTTTTATTAGTTATTTTTATTTTCTGGTTTTTTTATGCTTGGTGCTATTTTCGCTCAATAAATGATTTAATATATGTGTTATAAGGCTTTTAAATGTACTGAAAAGTGAAAAAAAAACTGTGATTTCCTTTATGGCAGTGGTCTATAACCTAACACGCCATATTAGCAGGTATGTCTATACTTGATTTTACTGCAAAAATTCCAAGTATAATTAATTTAATTCCTCCCGATGATAGGGAGATTGATGTTAATAATAATAATAATAATAATAATAATAATATTTAGCACCGCGTCTTACTACCCGTTCGGGTTTTCGGGTTATACGCTTTAAGTACTAATTACGCTAATGGATTAGGAATTGGGAAGGTTGAATTAGAGAGGAAGTGAACCCGCATTTGCATGGAGGGAGAGTGGAAAACCATTTAGGAAAAACCACCCCCAGTTCACCCGACCGAGATTCAAACCTAGATCTCCCCGTCCTCAGCAGTCGAGCAGCTCAACACGACAAGCGCGTTAGCCAACTACGCCACCGAGACGGGTGAGATTGATGTTGAAATACCACTCGTGTGTACTGAATGTTGGTTTTACTAAATGGTTTTCCACTCTCCAGCCATGCAAATGTGGGCACCCTTTCTCTGAATTCTACCTTCCTCATCCCTAATACATTAGCATAATTATTACATGTGTGTGCAACCCGAACGGATATTAAGACGCGGTGACAAAAAAATCTAACTGGAAATTTAAATTTAAAAAAAAAAGTTTAGTTGTTTAGTTAAGTTAGTTATTCTGAAATCCTTGAATATCCTCAAGAGTTTGAGGTTTCCATCCTTGTCTCATGTTCTTTTTGAAGGGTACAACTTGGATAAGGACAAACCTGGTGACAGCTTTTACATTCGCTCAATGTTTGATCGTGTCGGAGACCTTGGAGACTCCTTGCAGCTGAGGTTTCATAAAGATGATGTCCTCTACGTGGACAACACCATGTTCAATGGGGTTCCAGGACACTGGAGAGCGTGGCTGGTAGACCAAGATGGCCGTCGCACCCAATGCGGCATCATACCCAGCAAGTACAAGTAAGGCCTTACACTCCGATGTCTCTCCTTCGTCAACATTTTGCTAGTTCTTAGGAGGAGGTGAGTTACACTAAAACCTGCCTCCGTGGCGTGGTTAGCTAACACACTAGTTTCGTTTTGAGCTTGACTGCTGAGGACGAGAGGATCGAAGTTAGAATCTCTCTCGGGTGAACTGGGGGTGGTTTTTACTAAATGGTTTTCCACACTCCGTACACTCAAATGAAGGTTCACTTCCTATGAAATTAAACCTTCCCGATTCCTAAACCCTTAGGGTAATAAGTACTTAAGTGTATAACCCCAACGGGTAGTAAGACGATGTGTTAAAAAAATTGTTTAAGTTTAACTTCAACTATAGTTGGGTTTGATTATCTATTTCACAAATCTGAATTTTCATTTTACCTTCAAATCCCAATTTTCAAAATTGAATTTAAATCCTGTAAAAAAATATATGAATAAAGGGAAATATGAATATAACAAAATAACAAAGTAGAAATATTAACTAACTGTTGACATTAATAACAAATTAATACAAGTGTTAAATTAATGGTTGGGGTCTGTTTATTGAATTTTTCTTATTAAGTTGGGGCTTAGCCACCAACCAATAAGCATTACTTGAGCTCTAAAACAAATTCCAACTGAAATTTTTGAAGAAAAAAAACAACATAAATACAAATTTTCTTTATTTTTGATCCCTTGAATATCTAATAACCTTAAGGATTTAAGGACTCAAAGATCCAAGCTGTAAGTTTTGTTTTAAGTTGTTCTTTGAGGTTGCACCTTATTTGCGTTATTCAGGTGATTCTAACGATATTTATACTTTTATACAATCCAATTATTTCGATTATCCCCAACTACCAGAATTTTCACACACTTATTATACATTCCTAAGTCATTAGGGGTGTGTAGGTAGACCTTCTAAATGTCAAAATTGAAAGTTAAATCTCTTTTATTCGACTTAGACACTCATAATAACCTTCACATCTTTCA
This sequence comes from Timema monikensis, assembly GCA_902151445.1. NCBI lineage: Eukaryota > Metazoa > Arthropoda > Insecta > Phasmatodea > Timematidae > Timema > Timema monikensis. The sequence goes on from CABFVZ010000136.1 coordinate 188,859, forward strand.
AACATTTTGAATAAAATAGAAAACTTCACTATTATTATGAACACTTAAGAAATATATATTTTTTTTAAAAGTGTTTTTTCCAGATTCCGCAAACAATAACTCGTGGGGTGCCCTGGTGGTCTAGGGGTAAGGTGTCAGACTTCTGTGCTGGGGGTCCAGGGTTCAATCCTCGGTCCCGGCATAGATTTATCTGATCATCAAACCCTTCCTTCACCTCTGAAAAGACGTGTATTAATCACAACTTGTGAATGTGAGGAATACCAGGCCTCCACCGTGGTTCGGATTCCACGTTAAACTGTAGGTCCTCCATTTCATCTCACAATCACCCTACCATTACACATTAGCGTAAGTGCGTATAACCCGAACGGGTAGTAAGA
>CABFVZ010000136.1:196776-207164 GCA_902151445.1 Timema monikensis
ATATATATATATATATATTTTATATATATATATATATATATATATATATATATATATATATAAGCTCTGAAGTGAATAAGTTTGATTGAAAAATCGGAATGGCAAAACTCGGCTTAAAGATAAAATAAATGTGATAAAGAGTTCAACCACTTTTTGGTACAGATGCCTAGGTTTCTTACATTGTAAATATCACCAATAATAAAGTTAATATCCATTTTTACTATATTCTATTCTTCACCCGAACACACATTAAAGACCTAAATAATTAGGCTTGCTTAATATTTAACATGGAAACAGCATGAAAACATTGTAAGAAATGTTCGGGTAGAAGTCTATTTTCCCCACTATATACAAATCTATATATATTTTTTATTAGGTAATTATTTGAATGCTTAAAATCAATTTTTTTTACCAAACTTTTTTGTAATATTTAATTGTAAGGGTGTGCAAAGTCCAGTCTCTAAATTTGAAGAAATCTCGTTAGGGAATACTCTTGAATGTGATTTGTCTTTTAGATATGTGGTTTGTAGCTTTATGCCGGAAAATATGTTAAATCGTTTTTATGTTTTTAACTTTATATGCTAAAATAATTTAGAAAACCTTTTATTGCACAATTGCTTATAATATTTCATTTTAAGCTTGATAAAATCAAGATATCACAACATGAAAATTCAATTACTTCAGACTCTTTTTCATAACAATATTAATTTGTACAGAATGGCATTAATTGAGTATAAATTTATAATTTTAGATCTCAATATTTTTGTTGGCAAAGCTTCATAATTGTCGATCAAAGTTGTCGCTTTTTTTCAAAACCCAATCTGATATATTGCTCGAGATGCTTGATAAAAATCGCTAATTATTTTGAACATAATAAAATTCAGTTTTTAATGAAGCACTCTCACTATAATTATATTTATATTATTCTTGAAAAATAAAGTTATTATAAAAGTACTATATATTCAAAAGTGCACAGCTTTGAATGTTAAGATTGCACACCCCCAAAAAAAAAATCCTAGTCACGCTTAAAAAAATCATTAAACCTGGCCTACTCTTCTACTCTTAATATATTGATTAGAATATAGAAAACCAGTGTTATTTTTGTAAACTAAATGAATGTATTGTCACTGAACGTTAACAAACAATGATCAAATATGTATTCTGATAGTATTTGTAGGGAAAAAACTGTTTTTTTGTAGATCCTAATATATGAACGCTGGTCGTTCATGAAAAATATATTAACAGGGCACACTTTATAAAACAATATTTACCATTAATATTTGGGGCCAAAAGGCTTTATGAAACATGGTAGTTAATATATATATATAAACTACAAACCATTGAGTATTGTTCATTAAACTTAGATTTGTGATTAAAAAGCAAACTTGTGCAATATGCTTCATGTTCTTAGCTTGGCTTGAAAGGCTGTGCAATGCAGATACGGAGGTGTCCTTGAGAATGTCTAGTTGTCAGGGAGAGGAGGGCTCCAGAGCACATGGTCAGTTGAGCGATCGGTTCCACCAAGTTTGTGTTTTACGACTTGTCACTACAGGGTGTCTACTGGGTCACAAAAGTCACTAATTGCAAAATATAAGTAATAGTAGTAGTAATAGTAATAGTAGGACTAAACTACTTATTTTCCTACTATTCTATCATTTTATTAATTGCAAAAAAGGTCACGAAAATATTTTGGTTTGAATTTCCTGCGCATCGTAGCAATGCGTCTAAAGTCGCACCACCCACTACCCAAGATGCTGTGCGCTAGCCAAAAGTTGCTTGATTGTTTTTACCATGATATCAAACATTCAATATTCACCATCTAGTTAAAGTTTAATATTGCGTGTGAGTGTATTGTGCCTATATATGCATTATATAATGTTCAACCAGTCTACCGAAGGAATTTTCTGGTCAAATAAAAGGTCACTAAAAAGTCACTAATTTTGGTTTCTCAAACTCAGTAGACACCTTGCATCACCAGCAGGGACAGATAAGCTAGGGTGCGGTCCAATCCCAAAACGATTTTAAGGGGATACTGCTTTATTTCCTTAAAATTTGCCCCGAACTTGTTCTAATAGTTTAGTTATAAAATGTCACAAGTATACTTACCATAGTTATGCTGGAGTATAAATGGTTTGGACTATAGCTGGATCAAATACACTATTTTACAAATCTCAAATTTACTTTTGAATCTTGAATATCGAATTCGAATCAAAATCTTGGAAAAAACCATGAACACAAAAGGAAAATAGAATAATATAAAATACAAATTGTAACTAAATGTTAACATTCTTTCTTATACCCCCTTCTATTATAACATTCATACATTCAGTTAAGTCACTTAAGTGTTAAATTACCGATATGGGGTCTGGTTGCTGAGTTCATCCTATAATTATAGTTAGCTATGAACCACCAATAAACAGTATTAGAACTCTAAAATAAATTTCACTTGAATTTTTTTTTTTTTTCTCAAGGATTTGAGTCTTTAATCCAAAATTTTCTCGAATCCTCAAATTTAGATTATCCTTAAGGATTCAAGTCTCCCATCAGTACTTTAGATAAAACCACAGCAAAAGGCACATTTTTAAAGATGATCTTTCCCTGCCAACTTCAGGTTCGCAGAACAGCTCATTGCTCTTATTTGTATTGAAAGGTTAACTTTGTGGTCATCTATATAGTGCAACAGAAGAAAAGAAAATTAGCTCTAATTAGTGGTCAGCATTGTTGTAACAATCAAATCTCTGAGATTAAGCTGGATAGGGCATGCAGCGCTAATGGAAGAATCTAGAACTGTGATCAAAGTATTGGCTGGAAAACCCAAAGTGAAGAGACCAGTGGGAAGACCTAGACGCAGATGGGAGGATTACATTAGAATGGGCCTGAAAGAGATAGACTGTAATGGGGCGGACTAGGTATAACTATCTCAAGCTAGGAACAGGGTGTAATGAGGTAGGCTAGATAAGGATGATTGGCATAATTTTGTGAGTACGGCAATGAAATTTCTAGTTGCTAATGGCATAGAGTAAGTAGTCGACTTTGCAGTCCAAAGAGAATAACAGTTAATTCACTGAGCCTGAAGAAACTGCCTGCGGCAGTGAAAACTCACCTTTGAAGATGTGTTTATGTATTTAATAGTGTTTTATCTGAAATATTTATATTCCAGTATCTTTCAGGGAAGTATACTGGCTAACCCTCCTAATCTTAACTACGATTTAGACCAGTTATTTAGTCTAACTAAAATAACTCTCCTACTGGTATATTTGGACACACAGTTTGTGTAGTGTCTGTCAATATACCTGCTTTCATATATAACAAAACATAACTCAAGTGAAAAGAGCCTTTCCTTAAGTAGATATATTTGTCTTTAATAAATGCTGAAAATATAACAAGATATTTTTTATTCATAGGTTTTCATATAAAATAATGAAATATTTTATTGGTCTTGAAAATCTGAAAAATTCAGAGAATTTCAAACGTTTTAAAGTGTTATCAAACTTATACAGAACACCATGAAAGGATAAAAATATAAATTCAACTTTCATTTTATCTTTGTGGTTATCAAATTTTTTTAAGTTAAGTGGAAGCTTTCAGATTTTTTGGCCATCCGTAACTTATCTCGTACATTTATAGTAATGATTGTGCAGCAGCAGCAACTTATACAATTCACATCTACATTTCTAGGATTAACCGAGTTTAATAATGTAGTCAATGTCGATAAACTTCTGACAACGAATGAACCACTTAGCTTGGCGGCTACTTAGTCTCGGTACATATTGAGACGCGGCGCAGTGTGGATGCAGCGCAGTGCAGAGGAGGTGTGCACATTGGAAGAGGAATAGATGCAGGACAGTTATATGTTGACTAGCTCACCGCATATAGACCTGAGCTCCAAATCAGATGCAGATGCAAAAGGAAAAAGTATGTAAATGTTGCTGTGAAATGCAATCAAAAAATAGAAGAAGAAAAAAAGTCATTCATGAGAAATGATCATATAGAAAAGAGAAATGCGCATGCTGAATTTATCTTAACATCCGAATTTCTTCAGCTACCATATTTTTATCATTTTTTAAATTTGATGCTAAAGCAATTCTATCCCATTTGGTATCTTTCAATTTTGTTTTCATGTAATATATATGATTTTATCATACAAAACTGGTTCAAGCTACTTCGCTGTTATGAAAAAACTCATAATAAATAATCACCAATGTTGGTATTTAACGGCACGATGGCGTAAACACAAGGAATGGACACGCGCAGAAGTCAGCCAACACTTGGCAAGAGGTCATCCAGAAAATTGTGCCTCAACCACAACTTGACGCAAGCCTACGCTGCACTGCCCTGCACTGTTTCCACTGCGTTAACTGCACCTCAACATGCGCTTAACCTCATCATTGCATGCTTTAATAAATTACTTTTTGTTTTTACTTTCTAGTAAAAACTAATAGTTCTAACCAAATACTAACGAAATGTATTTAAAATACCTTTTTATAACAAAATATGTTTACCAAAGTAAATATTTTGGTCTCTAAAGGAATAATTAACGTTTATCATACAAAGCTGTTTTTAGTCTATATCAAATAAAACATATCAAGGGTAATAAAAATGGCTATAAAAAGTGACATCAGACAATAATAAACACTCATTTATTAAATAAAAAAAGCTCAACTTTTCTAGTTAATTTGATATTGAGACAGACACTGGCTAACACTGTTGTCATGACTTTAATATCGATATTTGTTTTCTTGTTGTCTAGAATGTATTATAATATGGATGTGTGACGTTCATTTTTTTCAAACCGAAGCGAACTCGAATCAAATATATGAAATATTCTTCAAGCCAAATCAAAGTTAGAATTTTTGTTTTAATATACATAAAAATGTTCTTATATAAATAATTTCATGCACTGAAATCACTTTGAAAAGGGTTTATTACACTTTTTTTTTAGCTGATAATTCAAGTTATTTACCACAACATTCAATTCATTTGCTTCAAATTTCTATAGAGTAATATTAATTTGCAATGTACATAAGAGCTCAGAACAGCACTAATAGAACATAAATGGAGTATCTTAGCTGCCAATATTTTCATTGGAAACGTTTCGTAATTGTCTAAACCGGAATTTTTTCAGAGCAAAGTCGATTTTTTTTAAGCTAACTCAAAGTGTTGAAGTTTCTCACACCTCTATATTATAACCATCAAATGTATCTTAAGGGTGTTTCATTTCCAGATATGTCAAAAAACTTTATCTTTGAATATAAAAAAAAAATTAAAATTACATACTTGATTTATTGATATCCTTTATTGGTATCAAAATAGTCAATAATCAATTCTAATTAAGGATGTCAAAATTTGATTCATCAATACCATCAATGGTAACCAAAGTATTGATAATCAATTGATATCACAATTTTCACATTCTCGATTCTAATTTTTTTTTTATGTTAGAGGGTTAAATTTCTGGTAATTAAATTAAATGGCCTGAATTTTCGTCATTTGTCATTTTGGCTATAATAGTTTTTTTGTCGATTTACCCAAGTACAGTCAAATTGTAAAATGTACATAACTTTTCCTTTGTGTTCTAGTAATCTTGTGCAAAAAATAATTGTTTTTAGATAAAAAAAATTTACTATTTACACTTTTGAGTTTGTTTTTACAACAAATACTTATAAGGTATTGTATTAATAACATAATTTGTGAACCAGACACGTGGAAAATGATTGAAATTGTAAATATTGAGGAATCGAAAAATGGTAGCTATGATTTAAAAATCTAAATTGAGAAAATCAAAAATTGTGACATCCTTAAATAAAATGAATATGAAGACATATTGTGTTTGAAGGTGGAAGAGGGAAATTTAGAAAAAGTTGTTACTGGTTTTGGCACAAAACTAGAGAAGTTTAGGTGTTTTTGAACCCTCTTTCTCTGGACACCTTGATTTGAATTGATTTTATTTCTTAACGATGTTGCCTCCTTGGGACATCATGGCAGGTCAAGATAGAATTTTTCATATTAATGTATTTACATTTTATTCGGCATGTTTTAAAGATAGAACATTGAAACAAAATCTATTCTGAAATATATCTTTAAAATAATCTTACATTGTTACAAAATTATTTTTCTATCTTGTAGCTTTTTTGTAAACTTGTTTTTTTAATTATCTACAACTCAGTGTTGTTGGTTTTTTTTTTTGTTTATTCACGAGAAAGACCTGTAGGATTCTTCCTGTCATGATGTGGATTGAAAAAGTTTTGTGGAAGTGTGTGTATATCTAGAATAGGAAAGAAGAAAAAGTAATTTTGAAAAGCAAGCCACTTCTGTCCAGGTGAAAATAGATTGAGTGTGTATACTTATCAGTGGAAGAGGGAAATTGTTTTCAGCAGCTAAACAAAAGGCTAATAACAACTCATTGTGTTCCCTTTTTGTATTGAGTAGATTGGTGGTTTAAGTGTGAGCATTCTTAGGTGTGTCAAGTTAAGATGAAACCTGCTTTGCAAAATATCTTTAGATTCACCAAAGCAGGCAATGTCGTAAATAATGGACCATGTTTAACATTTATACCAAACAAATATTGTTACATTCATACCAAACAAAAATTGTTTGAAAGTGAAGGATACACGTTTGTAGTGAATCCTCCTTTAATTTCGTTGTTGTTTGTATTTGTGAACACTTGCATGTTTATAGTTATTCGTACGCATTTTCGTTCGGTTGTGAGAGGTCACAAGAAGGATCCTTCGAAGCTTTGGAAATAATTGTTTAAAAGACTTGTGGTATCGATAGGGATTGTAATTCTTATAGTAATAAGGTAGTAATAAGATTTATATAACACAATCGGATTGGATAAATTTTCATACAACTATCATGATAAAAAAATAATGTTTGTATGGGAAACGTTTGTGTATGTGTATTGGTATTTTGTTGATGTCTTGTTGTAGTAAAATCGAACATAGCACGTATTTCCTCTTGACAACTGAACATAATATAAAGGTTGACTTTAAAAAAAAATCTTACATCTTAAAATTTATAATTTCATGTTTGAGTCACCAGTTTAACAACATAAAATTTGATTGGCACCTTTTTTCTATTTTGTGCATTGTACCTTGATACCTGTCCAGGGTATTTACATGTTTTGGGCGAAGGTAAAATTAATTTAGTGGAAATGTACCCGAATTTTTGTGACGGCAGGGTGAGTTTGATTCGCCATGCCCAGGTTGTCTTTTTCCACGTCATTGAATTTTATTCAACTACCAGGACTGATGCTGAAAATAACCATCACATTTCAGTTTGTGACACACATGAATTTAATAAAACAATTACCCACGTCAGTGGACGCGTGGTCTAACACACTACTCTCGTGTTGGACTAGACTGCCAAAGATGGCGAGATGGGGCTCAATCCCGGTTGTGTGCACTATGGGTGATTTTAGCTCAATGATTTTCCACTCTCCACGCAAATGCAGGTGTATTTCTTCTAAATTAATACTTACTAATTCCTAACCTAGTACTGTAATTAGTACATAAGCGTATAACCCAAACGGGTAGTAAGACGCCGTGCTAAAAAAAAGAAAAAAATTAAACTATAGACACAGCAAAATAACAAATAATTTAAAACCAGTAAAAATACAACGCTAGAGTTAGAGGTGGTACATTCAATTTAGAAATGAAGATTTGAGTTTTGTAACCCAATAAATTACAATTTCTCATTTTCATTTCTTGTCTTAACTTACAAACTGTTTTAGAATGTTTTCTAAAATGTTGTACATTAAATTGTATAATCTTGTTTATTGAGTCTTTTTTTTATATCACCAAAACTAGACACTAAATGTTTCGTGTCGATATATATTTATAAACAAATAAATAGTAGAAGTTTCCATTGTACTTCCTTATAAAGGAATGTAATTATTGTACTATGTTTTGTGTGAATGGAGTAAATGGTTTTTTTATTAATTATTTATTGGTATTGCACCATTTTTTTATTTTGTTTGTATTCATGCACAGTATTGTGGTTGGTGTAAAACTACTTTTTTTTTATATAAGCATTCAAGAGATTTTGTAAAATGGTATGTTGCTCTTTGTCGGAATACCATTCTTGGTTTTTATGTAAATAAAAAACATATGTTAACTACCGGTATTATTTACAGGACCATTGATTTATCAATTTTATGCTGTAAAATTAATTGTATGAGTAAAATTTATTGATTTTATAGTTGTATGTAAGCAAAGAAAATCAAATGTAAAGGAAATTTTTAAAGTTTTTTTAATCATCAATATTTTCTTTTAAGAGTTTATAAAATCATGGACCTCCAAAGGTGTTAAATAATTCTATTGATTTTTCCAAAGGCTCTACTTAGTTATTCACGTTTTCTAAGTAGAAAAACTGAAACCAACTTAAAGACAATTTTGGGTATTTTTGCTAGTGAACTTAGGAGTTCAAGAAGGGGGACATAAAATTAGTTTTTGGAATGCCCACGGTATTTAAAAATAGGAATTTTAGTACCACCCCAGTTTACAGTTTATTCAGAAACGTTATCACATCACCATCATCATCAACTCTTTCCATTCTGTGGCCGAGTCAATTTAGTAAAATGCCTTCATCTTTCTTTTTCCTTCCTCCTTTATTCTCTATCATTCTTCTTCTCTCACTTGGGGTCCCCCCCCCCTCCCGCCGCATCATCTCTCGTTCTCTTGCTCTTGATATATAATTTTAAAATGTTACATTGCTATATTGCTTGAGATACCCAGGTTGTTGATAGAGCGGTGTTAAGTCAGATGAATGGCAATTCTCTCCATTCACATCGTCAGTTGATGTTATGGTCAACTGTATCATATCGTACAATACTTTAATTGCTATTGTTTTCTTGGAACAATTCTTCTAGCAACGACCCACCTCGGTGGTGTAGTTGGCTAAAGGGTTAAACGTGTTGAGCTTGACTGCTGAGGACAGGGAGATCGAGGTTCAAATCTCGGTCGGGTGTACTGGGGGTTGTTTTTCCTAAATGGTTTTCCACTCTCCCTCCACGAAAATGCGGGTTCACTTCCTCTAATTTACCCTTCCCAATCCATTAGCGTAATTTGTACTTATGCGTATAACCCGAATGTGTAGTAAGACGCGGTGCTAATATTATATTATTCTAGCAACGCGGCTTAAAAGATCGGATTATATGCTTATGTATTAATTACGCTAGTGGATTATGGATGAGGAAGGTTGATTTTATTGGAAGTGTAACTGCATTTGGGTCGAGAGAGTGGGAAACCATTTAGGAAAAAGCACCTTCATCACACCCGACTGGGATTGGGCCACGATCTCCCCGTTATCGGTATCCTAGTTTATTGCGAGAGTATCGCCTTAGACCGTGCGGCCACCAAAGCAGGTTGAAACAAATTTCATTTTTTAGAAACATTAAAGTATAATATATCTGTAGTTGAAGCATGGCTTCCTTTTACTCTGCCGAAACTGTTTGTGTAGCTATAATTCTTTGCAACTGAAATGTTACAGACAACAATTCTTTCAAGACACGCTTTGGTGGTCGCGTGGTCTAACGCACTATTCTCGCAAGAGACTAAACTGCCAATGACAGGGAGAGTGAGGTTCGAATCTCGGTCGGGTGTACTGAGGGTGGTTTTTCCATAATGGTTTCCCACTCTCCCTCCACACAAATGTGGGTACATTTCTTCTAAAAATGATCTTCCTAATTCCTAAAACCATCGGTGTAGTTAGTGCATAAATTATAACTTGAGTGGGTAGTAAGACGCGGTGCTAAATAAAAAATCGATTTCATCAACAATAAATTAATAGCTCAAATTTATCTTATCAAATTGAAAACATACTACATCTAGTGGGAAAAAAAGTTATAATAAGATTAATTGGGGCATTTTCTATAACTTAGCTTTTTTTTTTAAATACTTTTATCTGAACTGATTATTTAATCGGAGGCGAGTTATAAGTTAATTTAGTTAATAAGCTCGCTTGGGATTTGGTTCCCATGCGACTTGATCACGTTTTGTATGAGGGTAAATGTTATTTTATGTACTGGGCCTCATCGTTCAACCGTTTCTTTAGTTTTGATTCCATCACTAATTGGGTACCGAGTCATAACTACGGTTGATGGCTTCCCTTGTAAACTGATATTTAAAATTTGGTTGAATTATATTGCTACACAAACTGGTTATTTATTATAATAGTGGTTACTAAATGATAAAAACCTAATATACTCAGATTGTTAAAAAAAACAAATTTTTTATCATTTCTTTTTATTTTGTACCACTTCTTATTGCTCATACGATTTGTACACCTATATACTACATTAGGGCAATGGTTTTAGGGATTAGCAAGGCTTTATTTACAAGAAGTGTAGCTGCATTTTCTTGGAGGTATAGTGGGAAACCATTTTAGAA
>CABFVZ010000136.1:207174-227864 GCA_902151445.1 Timema monikensis
CCCCCCCCCCCCCAGTACATCCGGCCGAGATTAGAACACGCGACCACTGAAGCTGGTGTCAATAATATTGCTAATGAATTTGCCGCACAGGCCATGTTCCCCACCTCTATCCCTCTTGTTTCCTGTTACTGAGAGATCCAGCTGATGTACCCACTCAGTGAGTTGGGGCACTCTATAGAAATTAAACCTGAGACTACAAAATTTGTCTGCCATTGATTTACCAGTTAGTTATCCTGGTTCTTTGTGCTCCATGGATGATTCTTCACTTATTATTTAAGGAGGTTGTGTTTACCAAACCAAGGGTTCCAGGTTCAATTCCCGGCATAGACATGAAATTCTATTATTAGTGAAATATATTGGTGTCCTTTCCCAGCCATGAATTGAGGGTCGGGGGCTGGTTGTTATATTATGTTATTAGCCGCGCTGATATAATCATTAGGTTCAGAAAATTCCATATGAATTTCTTAAAAATAAATCTAAGGTGGTTATTCGATATAGTGGATCGCCCGCAAACGCGCCCATCATAACTCGATTGTGGTCTAGTTGACCTTAAGCATGTTTCAAATCAGGATAGCTCATTAAAGAAGAGGGTCTGAACCAACTGTTTGCACAAACAAATGCCAACAAAATTACAAAATAATTAAAATCTTACAACATTTTGTAGAGTAGAATTCACACACGCAGCAAAAAAAAAAGCTTATACATTTTTAGTGAAACACATGTATCTGGATTTGAGTGGGTCATAAATCATTGTAATTTGATAACTGCAGTCTTTGGTCGTTTTTAACATATCGTTATAGAAGATTATCTTGTTTCAAACGTTAATTAACACTTACCATCATATATTAAGTTAGAGTAAATCAAAACCTATTAAATACCACCCCTTTGTGTATTTTTTTTCACCCTTTGTAAATCTCCTATGTAAATATATACATGTACCTAAGTTTAGTTGGGTTGTTTTGTTTTTTGTAAACTTGAAAAATTAAAAACTGTGACACACTAGTTACCATATTTATGTGAGATTTTATAATATTTGTTTAAATTGTTTTCTGTTTATATCTGTGAAAGTATTTATAAATTTTTAATCTTTATAGCTATTCTTGTAAGTGTAGTTTAGAAAACGATGGTTTCTAGGCTTTATTTTTTATCATGAAGGTGTTTGCACTACTACACAAATATAATATTTTAACCTTTCGACATGATTTTTCACCATGTAACTGCAAACAAAACATTTTTTTGTACGTCAAATATAGTTTTATGGAAACTGGTTTGAGTAAACTTTTTATTTAAAATAAGAATGTTTTACTGAAAACCTTATGTTGTAGTGTCAAGTATATTCTCATGAATTTGGTTTGCATTTTATGGGGAGAGGGGGTTTTTAAACTGGGATACACTTAATACCACCTAAAAAAAACCATAAGGTATGTTATTCAGTTGATAGAAAATTATGTTTTCATTTAGAGTGGTAATGAGTCCTTTCTGTGTAACCACCCTCCCCCTCCCCTCACCAATCGTAAATAATTAAGAGCTGGTAACGCCGATAAATTAACAATAAGGTAAACTAAAAAAAACAAGAGTTATACTTGTTTTTCTTTCTTTTTTTAAACAAGTTTTAATTTGTTTGGTTTTTTAGCTATATAATTTTCTTATACTCTGATCACTCAATAATATTCAAACAAAACTAACGCACATATATATATATTTCATCTATGCTTAATTCCTTGAAGTGCAGGGTGTGAGAAAAAAAAACACATTCCTCTTGTTGAAGTGCATTATTGGGGGTGTGCAATATTAAAATAAAAAGTATTGACTTGACTAAGATTATAATGAGCTGATTTTTCATAGCACAGATTCATCCTTCACGAATTTGTTTTTTCTTTTTTCTTTCTGGTGTGTTGAGTTTATTTTATTTCAATAGTTTTTAATATTGCAGATCAGCGGTTTCCAATGAGGGTTACGCGTAACCACAGAGGTACATGCCAGGAAGTTTGGGGGTACGCGAAAATATTTGAATAATGACAGAAAAAGCTACATTTGTCAGCGGTGTAAGACAAAAGCTCAGTCTAAAGTTATAAAATTAACTCAACAATTTGGCAAGGGGTGTTTCAGGTTTTTCTTGTATAATTGATCTTGAGAAAATTATTTCTATTTCAAAACAAATTATTAATAAATCAATAACTAAATTGATTGTGTTAGTTTTTATTGTAACTTTTGCTTTTTGAATGTAAAAATATATTTCACTATTATTACTATTAGACCATTTATTTTCAGTTGCAACAAAGAAATCATAAATAACGACTAATGTAGTAATTAAACATTTTGCTAAAACTAAGGGCACAGTTTATGGAAATGGACTGCCAAGGGGTATACAGGGGAAAATGGTTGAGAACCGCTGTTGTAGATGGTATAATTGAGATGACATGTTTTCAACTAAACTATAAGGTTACTTAAGACTATTGAAAATGTGTTGATGTTTTCAAACCATTTCGCAAGATATTCTAAATTAGTTGTTATCAACAAAAGAGGGGAAATAATTTCGGAAATCCGTTTTGGATTGATAAAATAACTCTTTATCTTGTAAACTGTAGTTCTTGCCTTTAAATATCTTTTATTCGCTTTGTGCTAAAAGTAAGGAATTTTTTTTAGTTTAGTTTAAGAAGCTTTTGACACACATTAAAAATACAAATAACTGAGCCCGTATATAATATTTTTAACAATATTATAATGTTTATTCTGCGATAAAATTGTTCAATATCCAACAAATACATAAATTTACATAAAGTACCCTTGATATGATAATGTAACACTGGTTCTACCATAATAATTAAGTTTATTTACTTTTTAATTATGTCACACGTTAGACACTCACATAAAATTGCAAATATTTCAAAATGTCTGACTGACATTTATATAGGTATACCATATTTTCGAGACCATAAAAAAAACAAATCCTCTTAGTTTGAATGAAATCATTCAATGGTTTAAATTCCAATGGTTTAAATTCCAAACATTTAGCTAAACTTTCATTTCTTGTAACTTTGTGCGTCTTTATGGTCAGGTCTGACCCTTTAGCTCTGTAGGTAGAGTGTCTGTCCACTTAGAAAAGGGTCCAAGGTTCAATTTTTGGCATGGCCAAAAAATGTATTATTGGTGAAATGTAGGTTTAACCTTTCACAGTGATGAATTAATGGGCTGGGGACTGGATGTTGTGTCTCTTCACAATTTAAGTTAGTTTATAAATGTGTGCTGATATAATCAGTCAGTTCAGAAAGTGCACATTAAATAAAGAAACTATTTTCTTTATTTTTTTAGTTATGGTCAGGAAAATATGGGAATAAAAAAATATTAAGATGGAGTTTGATAACAATTTTGGTGGGACATTGTGTCCAACTATATACATTGTTCTTAAATTTAAAAATGACATGTAAGAAAGAGAATATAACCCAGAACCCTTAAGGGGCATCTGTTAACTAAAATATCACTTCCATATTCTAAGATTCGCTAATCGTGTACAATTAACTAACTGTACAGGCGTTAACTTTCTTCCAAACTACACATTAGTTAATTAGATTAAAAATTACACACTAGGTGAATCACGAGCCTTCGGTTTCAACGGAGTATTGTTGTATCCGTCCGGACATGCAATGTCCAGTTACTTTTACATTGTATAAAAACTCAGTCTATTGTTGGCGTTATTTTCCATCCTTGAAGGAATTACATTGGATGGCACTTATTAAACTTTCTTGCATTCCTCAGACTAGTTAAGATATAGATTAGATGGAATCTTGTTTGCAGAGAAATTGAGTATTGAGTGTGCCAATCCAAAAACTCTCGTTAAAATAAATATAAATAAAAATATACATTCGTTAATTAACATTAATATGTACACCTAAAAAATTAATAAGAGAGAACAGTAATCTTCGATGATTATAAACTGTATTTTAAGCTTCCTGTGACTGTAAAAAAAAAAATTGTCAGGTATATTCTTAACCCTTTTGGTGCCATGCCTATACAGAATTCGTGTGGGAAGAATTCCAAGTCTGTCTCAAGGGTTTGTGTGCTAAGAATGCTACAGCTTTTCACCATTTTTATAAGGTGGTAATGCCAAGCCACCACCGTGGTTCGGATTCCACGTTAAACTTTAGGTCCTCCATTTCATCTCACAATCACCCTACCATTGCACATTAGCGTAAATGCGTATAACCCGAACGGGTAGTAATACGCGGTGCTAATAATAATAATAATAATAGGTGGTACTTTAAAAATCATGAAATTATTATTATTATTATTATCACCGCATTTTACCACCCGTTCGAGTTATACGCACTTACGCTAATGTTTAATGGTAGGGTGATTGTGAGATGAAATGGAGGACCTACAGTTTAACGTGGGATCCGAACCACGGTAAAGGCCTGGCATTCCACACATTCCCAAGTTGTGATTAATACATGTATTGTCAGAGGTGAAGGAAGGGTTTGGCAATCAGATAAATCTGTGCCGGGACCGAGGATTGAACCCCGGACCAACCAGCACAGAAGACTGACACCTTACCCCCTAGACCGCCAGGTCAACGTGTTCTTGTTCTAGTGACATAAAGCACGCCTACACTATATATTAAGTAACACTAGAATTAGCGCTAAAATGTAAAGCCAGTCAAATAGTGTTGTGGCACTAAAACAGTTAATTGTTTTCGTGATTTGACACATCATGTGAACAATCAAGACTCAAACTTAACAGTTTTGTTTCGACTGGGAATGAAAATAATACTACCCGCATTGATGGATAAGCAGACAAAGGCGTCAAACTCATATGGTTTACCGATAACAGTGAATCTAGGGCTTTAATCCCAGCCGAAAAATATTTCCTCACTCTATGCAATTGCAGTTATATTTACTCTAAAATTCTACCTTTCTCATTCCTACCCTATCGGTGTAGATTGATGGGTAGTAAGATGTGATGTGAAAATATGCAGCATTATTATCATTTTAAGGGGGTTTAGTTGCTAAAAATTGGATCACTATTACAGTCAAAAACGGAAGCAGTTTTTCAAAATCCTCCTATTTGTTAGTTAAAGATTCCATCTAATATCTTGTCCAGTCTTGAGTTTCCTTTTTTTTTTCCCCCCCCTCACAGTTTGTACCGTTCACCCGTTGTTGAGTCTGTACCAGTCTGGCGGCGTGATGTAGACGTTCTCTCCTGCGCCAGACGGCTGCGTACGAGGGCTGCGGGACGTTATCTGGAAGTCCGCAGGCAAGTCGTAACACTTGCACACGCAGCATGAGGGGAACTTGAACCAGTCGGAGAAGATACCGCGGCACTCGTTGTTGGGGTCATACGCCAGGAGGCGGTGAAGCCGGTACTGCTGCTCACACCGGCAACCCTCGCGACAGTACATCTGTTTCAGTTCAAACCTGCAAAGGTGAGGAGATCGTTAGAGATTATGTCACTTTTAGGAGTTAGTTAATATCTGCACTTATACTTTGGTTTCATTGAAAAATATAAATAAAAATTATTTGTCTTGAGGAGTGATGGGATCCTTGAATTCTTCAAATCCATTGAATCCTTAAGGATATTAGAGGATTCAAGACACATCCTTAGAGAGAAAAAAATCCTTTTTTTTTCTCTGTATGAAATTTGTTTTAGAGCTCTAATACTGCTTATTGGTAGTTAAGAACTAATTATAGTTATTTGCTGAACTTAACAAACAGACCCCAGACCAGTAATTTAACACTTATCTAAGTGTACGAATGTTATAATGAAGGGAATATAAGAATGAATGTTAACATCTAGTTACTATTTGTATTGTCTATTATTATATTATATTTATATTTACTCTTATGTTCATAATTTTTTTCCAAGATTCGAAGACAAATCGGAGATTCGTATTCGTAAAATAGTGAATTCGACCCAACTTGGTACTATGTTTCCAGTCACTAGAAGAATATGTTGTTATTAGAAAGTGGTGGTGTTATTAAAACGGACCAAACTTAAAAAAGTGAGCCATCAACCACAACCCTAACTAAATTTGTATTTGAAATCTCAAAGCTTCGCACAGGTTTAAGATTTTGTCGCTAAGTAATGTGATTCTGCTTGGTCGGTGCGAGACACCTTATCACAGGTTAGCATTGCTCTTACGTGCATTTCTCCCAGTGAACGTACTGCTCGAAGGGGTACAAGTTGAGCAACGCCAGGACTTCTCCCCGAGTGTTGTTGGCCCAGAACGGCGCAACCACTTCCTCCTTCACTGGGCAGGCGTTCCTAGACACAAGGATCATATCAACGCTCTCACCTGCGAGTCTTAATGACTACGCACCTTGTACTAATAGAATTATCTTGGTACCCGCCACATGGTCTAAGGTGTCACTCTCACGTTAGAATAGACTGCTGCTGACAGGGAGATTGGGGTTTGTTCCGAGTCGGGTGCGCTGAGAGTAGTTTTTCCCTGAATAGTTTTACCACTCTCCTGCCACACAAATGCAGGTGCACTTTATTTGGATTTAACCTTCCTTAAGACACAATAATTAATAAATAGGTGTACAACCTGGATGGGTAGTAAGACGCAGTGCTAAAACAAATTATCTTGGTGCACTCTATAATAGACTTGTATTGCAAAACTCGAACCTGAACACAGGGAATCCAACCCTGTACTTTTGGTTTAGGTCACCAATGTTCTACCAATGAGCTGTCCTGTTTCATCCCAAGCTCAACTCGGGATAAACCTGGATGAAGCATAAGGTTCCCTGTTTGAGTCTCATGTCCAGCTGTCAATTTTCAATTTATATTTGATCAATACAATGTAGTTATGAGATATGCCTATTTGAGACGGGGTTAGTCTGTGTGCTCTTCAACTGCTGCCATTTTAATTAATCACCGAGTTGAGATACAAACCTACATTAAGGCGACAACAAGTTTGGTAAAGTTACGTAGACACATGGTTACTTTCTTGATTTTCATGTACTTTTCCATTTTCACAATCAAACGCAGGTGAATTTCCTTAAAGTACGCCCTTTTATAGTTGATATATATTATAATATATGGTTTAATTTATAGACTAAAAAACAAAGCTAATCTTCACCTATTTTAATGTGATACAAGTTAATTGCTGCTGTAAGGACACCAAAGCACATGTAATTGACAATAGTATCTAGAAACAAAATTATAGTTCCTGCCTTACTAGATTCTAGATCTCTTTGACTCTCAAAGGCTATTGGTCAATATCCGAACAGCAGCTATCTTGACCATAGTCATGTAATGAGGATGGAAAAGGAAAGAATATCGAAGAGAATGATTGAGATGAATTATGTAAGAAAAAGATCATAAAGGCGACCAAGAAAGAAATGGGAGGGACATATAACAAAAAGTGTGAGTGAGATGAGAAGGATAGAAGGAGATAGAGGTATATCACTAGATTGTCTCGGCCAGAGGCTAGAAACAAATAATGATGACATAGTGCTGTGTGTTGTCCTAGGTTAAGTTTCATTTCAAACTGTAAACTTACACCCCTCTGAGTTTGACAGGTGGAGATGATGGTGGTCTCTGCTCGTCCTTGGTGTCCTGAAACAAGGTGGAGCCGGCGTGTTTCTCCTTGAAGTAAGCGACGTTTTCTCTTACCAAAGTTTCGGTCGTCGTCGTGCTCGCAGTGGTCTCCACGGTGGAGCTTTCCGTCGTCGGGTCCGTCGCGTTGAATTCTGGGGTCGTCCCTTCGGTAACGACCGTGGTATCGATGGGGAATGTGGTCAGTGTCGAGAGGCTCGTGGTGTAAGTTGTGGGCTCGTCAAGGGTCGGACCAGTGGATACGGTTTGGGTCGTGGTCGGTTCCGTCTGTTTAGTGGTCGTTTGGCTGGTTGATGAAGGCGTCTCTGTGGGGAGTCCTTGTAAAGAAGTCTTATAAAGTGATGTCACGTTGGGGTTTAAATTTGTCGGTTTGTCTATAGAGTTGAAGCTCCCTTTCGAAGAGTTTTCTGAACCCACGTGTGATTTTATCTTCGGGAAAAAGGTCGGTATTTTCTCCATCGGTGTTTGTGGTGTGATGTGGGTTGTTGGCGACTGTGTGGTTGTTGGTGACTGTGTGGGTGTTGGCGACTGTGTGGTTGTTGTGGTAGTGGTAGTGGTGGTGGTGGTGATGGTGGGATGGCTGTGGGATGAGAAGTTATTCAAAGCTGTCGGAATGGCAGGCCTGGTGGTGTAACGCTTGCGGGCCTCCTCGTGGAGTTTTGCTTTGCTTTCGCTGACAAACTCGACATCGTTGGACTCTATCTCAGCCCTTAGGAGCGAGATCTGCCTCTGGTCCCCGTACATGCGCCTCATCAACCCCTGGTTCTCGTGGACAAATCGACGCACGGCGTGCCTGGAAGAGTGCGATGGATAAGTTATTTAAGATAATCAGTTAAGAATGAGGAAGGGTTAGATTTATAGGAAGTGTACCCGCATTTGTGTGGAGGGAGAGGGACATACCATTCACCCTCAGTACATCTGACCGGGATTTGACGCCGACCCGCCTGTTATCGGCAGTCTAGTCAACTGTGAGAGTGATGTCTGAGACCTTGAGGCCACCGAAGCAGGTATCCCGCATTGTTGGTCAAATGGTCTAAGGTGCCACTCTCACAACAAACTGGACTATTCATGATAGGGATGTTAGGGTTTGAGTCTCGGTTAGGCTCACACTTCCTCTATATTCAACCTTCTTCATCCCTAGCTCATTAGCGTAATTAGCACATATGTGTAAAACATGAACGGGTGGGCATAAAAAACATATATTTATTTAGGGAAGGTATATCAGGTATCAAAGATAATAATTCTGTATTTATTTAGGGGAAGGTATATCAGGTATCAAAGATAATATTTATGTATTTAATTGTTTTTTCTATTTGGAAGTTTTGAGAACATTTTTATTGCATATAATGACGCAACTTTTTAATATCAAGTTGAAAGATTACTTTTAAATGTTTTCCTATCCTTCAACACAACTTCAGTGCTCCATGTTATAATTATTTATTTTGTAATCTTTGAGCAGGGAAAATCCCCAATTGATGAACAAGATGGCTTCCACGGTTAAAATAGGAACAATTGCTCAAACCTTACACTGCTTAGAATACTCAGCTATCCTGACGAGCCCAATATAGTATGAATTTCAATTAACTAGCAACTGTAAAAAGTGTGACCTGGATTTTAATGACATGTCATTTTTTATTTATTTTTGGTTCATACCAAGTACATAAGTACATAAAAACTTCATGATTCCTTGGTTGAAGTAATGTACATTTTATAGCTCATTTTCAGTATTATTTTTTTTTTTTTTTAGAACTAAGGTCATATTCATTTGGCCTGTGCCATTTTTAGACATATTTGAGTAGGTGAATTTTAAGGCATTCAGGTTGAATAATTATATTTTTTAAATACTATCAATACTATATAAATGCATAACTACTCAAACATAATTTTCGGAATGAGAATATAATGTAGACAATGAACTTTGTATCCTCTTTGCTTGTCTGGTTGTAAAATATACATTCCTGGTGAGACTGTAACTAGGCTGGAGAGGGTTGCGTTGGGAGGGGGTAGCTATACTTCTGTAGCAGATATTACACATTCCTGGTGAGACTGCAACTAGGATGGAGAGGGTTGCGTTGTGAGGGGGTAGCTATTGAAGCAGGTATTTGTAGATCAACATAATTATGTAGCAGGATGCAAGAGTTTAGTTGTTAAAAGGTTTTAATTGCATTTTTTTTAAAGTGTGTGTGTGATTTATTCGTGTGCATTCATTAGAAGTTTTCGTTCATATTTATAGGTCATTTTTTGGTCACTAATAGGTCATCAAATCCCTTAATAAGTCACACTTAAATCACATATTAATGAGTTTCCAAAAAGAAGTATAAGTACAACACTTATATATTTTAACGTAGATGGGGGAAAGCTTGCTTTGGATAACATTATGTGGAAATAAAAACATTAATAAAAATATCTGCCCAAGGTGGGCGCAAAGGTACATAAGTTAAGGTCAGTAATTTTTGTTCGATTTTTCTGATAAAAATAATTTTTTTTGGCCAAAATAAGTAAATGTCGATATCAACAGATGTTGAATATCTGTCGTGAGCATCGCAGAATTTTAACAGAAACATTTTAAATCAAGGTCGACCTTGGTGGTCTTGGGGTAAAGTGTTCGCCTCAAGACCCGATATTAGAGGGTTCAAACCCAACCTGAGTCAACAGATTTTTCTCGAGCGATCAAAATTTGTAGCACAGTAAAGCTGTTGTTCCCTGTCGATTGTGGCAGATAAAAGAACCATTCAAGGTATTTTGAAAATACCTTTGCCGGAAAAATTGGTGGGCCCTTTCACTCTCGCTCATAGAAAATTCTCGTGTTCTGATAAAATCATCCGGTTGAGTAAGTGCATGTTAAATACCACAAATAAATAATAAATACAAAAATTTAAATTACTAGAAAAAGTCTCGTTCAAATTATTCGACGCTCAAGACAAATATTCACTAACAGTTGAGATTGCTTTTATGAAAAAAATTAAACTTATAAAACAACTACTGATGCAATATTTTATTTATTTTATACAACAACAATTTGTTGTCATAAAAACAAAATAAATATGGACCTCTACTGCGTTCACTGGCGCCCCCATCTTAAAGTGTATTATTTAAATAATAATAGTAATAACAAGTACAGTCAACTCTCGATTCTACGACCCCGGGAATAGCGTCCCTCTCGAAGTAACGACCCTTTTTTGGGGAACCGTGAAAAATGTGGGAAAAAAGGTTGAAAAGTTTAAGGAAATCGGCTGTAAAATGTGTTTGTTGCATTTATTTAGGTCGCTGCGTTGCAATTATCTTTGTGAGCGCTGTATTACTAGTAACTGGGGTGGGTCAGGTATAAAAATAGACACCACCTCATCAATGCCAGCCTATAGCACTTGACTCTGTCCACCCCCTCCCACAAGCAAGACAATGTTTCCCCGCACGCGACTGCCGCTACATCACGCGCCAGGCTTGCTTTTGTCATTGTTATTTCGATTCTCGATTTGGTTACTATTTTGGTTTGATTTTGTGAACAATTTTTGACGACCCATGCTATTGTTTAACATTGTTATTTTGATTTGGTTACGTTTTTGGTTGGATTTTGTGAACGATTTTTGATGACCCACGCTATTTGTTGTCTAAAAAATGCAATTTTTTCGTATGAAGGTCAGGGGTGGAACAAAATCTGTTAAAATTCCAATAAAGACCCTTTTCCAGGGAACCGTGAAAGGTCGTAGAATCGAGAGTTGACTGTACCCCTTAGCTCCAAAATAGTGACCGGTGTATTGAGGGGTACAGCACTCACCAGGGGTAAGCGCTGCCGGGGATGGTGCACCAGGACTGGAACCTGAAATCACACGGCGGGCTGGCGCGGGACTTGGACGTCCGGAGAGGTCTGGAACATGACGTGTAGCTGTCGTACCCACTGACCAGCACAGCGGAGCACAGCGTCAGCTGCAACCACATTTCACTGCGCTTAGTAATGCGCAGAGGAACCAAGTCGACATTGGTGTTTTATGTCAAATATTGGTTTTTAATAGTAATACCTGTGGGTATTTTTCCCATGAAATGGTTTTCCATCCTCCTTCCACGCAAATATGGGTACACTTCCTCTAAATATAACATTATTATTATTATTATTATTATTATTATTATTATTATTATTATTAGCACCGCGTCTTACTACCCGTTCGGGTTATACGCACTAAATGTGTAATGGTAGGGTGATTGTGAGATGAAATGGAGGACCTACAGTTTAACGTGGGATCCGAACCACGGTGGAAGCCTGGTATTCCACACATTCATAAGTTGTGATTAATACACGTCTTGTCAGAGGTAAAGGAAGGGTTTGGTTAAATATAACCGTACTAATCCCTAAAACTATTAGCGTAATTAGATCATAAGCGTATAACCTAGACAAGTTGTTAGACGCAACGCTAAAAAAAAATCTGTATTAAAATGATTACCTCACTAGAGAAATTAAAAAGACATAAAAACCTTTTTTTTTAATGCAATCAAAGATTGTTTTGTCTTTCTCCCGAAAAGTTGACTTGGTTCCTTCTTGCACCCACTGATTTGCTTAATTACTTGTGCAGTCTAAGACGTCAGGCGCGCACTGGACTATATTACCAGGGACTACAAGAGAGTCAAGTCTCGGGCTGGTAAACTGTGGGTTGGTTTTACGTTTGATTTATCACTTTAGTATTCATCTTGTTTTCAACAGTTCGGTAAATAACTATAATCAATATTTCCCAAACATTTACGAGTCATGTACCCCTTTCAAGGTCATGGCCTAATCAATGTGTCACCCCCTTCCAACTCTTCTTAAAAAAAGAAAATAAACGGTCAATAAAAAGATAAAAACTCCAGTCCACAAGCGGGCTACACCGACCGAGTAGCCGTCGTATGTTGGCGAAGCTAGTACCAACTTCTGTGAATAGAGGGTGTCATGTAGATCAACACAATGAACACACAATCCATTAATCTCAGTTTTCTAAACCGGAGCCGCTACTTCTTCATTCAAGTATCTCCTCATTTGTCCTTAAGAGGCTGAGTTTGACCTCATTCCAGACAACACTGCTTCACAGAAAAACAAGGATGCCCTGGGGTTCGAACTTGGGACCTCTGAAACTGTAACCAGAAACTATAACCACTAGACCACAGAGGCGGTCATTACAAATGTTATTAGAGTTTTAGTGGTTGAGTTATGATTAATAAATAAAATATTGTAGATAATGTATGAAATATATTGGTAGCAGAGCATTATACTACATTCCAAATATAATAATATTAAAAACAACATCATCATCATCAACATCAACAACTGTTTTCAGCTTGTGGCCGGGTCAGTTTAGTAAAATACCTCCATCTTCCACCATTTATTTGCTTCCGTTCCTCTACTCTCACTTGCACACTTTTTGTTACTTGCTCTTGCCATCTCTTCCTCGGTTTACCTTGTATTTTCCCCTTCATCTATTTTATTCTCTTTGGCCTCCTCCTCTCCTTTTCCATCATCATTACATTAAACTAAACATAACGTTAATTAACACAAGATTATGAGTACAACCTTAGCAGGTAGTTAGACAAGGGTTTTAGAAACATTTATATAAAAGTACATTTCCTAGTTGACTTGTTTTATGTCTGTGTGTGAGATGAAAGAATAAAAACAAGCTCATGTGTCGGAAAAAGTTTTGTCGTTGAAGAGAATCAGTCGCTCGGATCGACCCATTCTCTCACGACGTGCTTGTTTTTTTCTGGCTCTCAGACCTCTTACAGTATAGCTCTCGCCAAAGTAGGACGCCTCCTCACGACGCTTGCCAAGTTTGTGACAACGATCATAAACAAACATACAAACACAGAACATGGTCTAAACGTGAGTGTCCTCTTGTTTGCCGCTGAATGGTTTACTCGATCATGACCTTTATCACCGATGGCACAGAAAATGTAAAACACCAATCCTTACATTCACGACAAAACAACTTTAACAACAATGGTTCTCAACTATATATATTCAAATTGTACCCCTTGGCCATGACTAGAAGTCTAGTGTACCCCCCACACGATAAAATTTCAAATGTCACTTAGTCAAAGGAGAAACTTCCCCGCCACATTTGGTTCTCTTGTCATTTAGTCAATTTTCCCTTGAGAGCTGCTCGTGTACCCCTTGGGCAAGGCCGTAGTCGGGGGGGTTAACCTCCCCACCCCCAATGTATGAACCAAATATATATGGCTTTATTTATGGTTCAAAACAATATCAAAATTAAGGTAAAAGTACATATTAGGGAACTGTGTTACCATAAAAAAGCACTTCAGAAAGCTTCTAGAAGTGTTTATAATGTTTTTGAATTAAAAGGTTCGCGTTGGGCGTCGATTTAAACGTTACACGTTGGTGAGGGGCGCTGATTGAAGTGATACCGTTTAATTAGCTAATAATTGCCCCGTGATCGAGCGTCAATTATTATGATACGGTTTATATTGTGTTATTTTAATTGAACAAATACCGTAACACCTTTAATGTTGCACACGATTTATTAAAGTGATTTATCTTCGGCACTGATGATATAATTTTATATGATACAGTTTTAGTTGAACCAAAGATGATTTTTCTGTTATATTACAGCTATATACTTTACCGGCATTGAATATTACTGTCTTTGATTACAAAGTTCTTGTGTGATGGTTTTCACTGTGTAGATTTATGTTCCGGGCACTGTGTGTATTCATATGCTCAAGCAGCTTATATAATTATGACCTACTCCTTGCCCCTTGGACCTTTCGAGATCAGTATCAAAACCTATTAAGCAAAAGCGTCCTGGTGACAGGTATTGTGAAGGCTAGCTTCCTATTGGGTAGAGGGAGCTAGCGTCACCTGCTTGTTTTGTAAATACTACGGAGTTGATTTTGAAAGAAAAAATAAGTTTTGATGGTGCAATATATTGACATCAGTTCTGAAAAGCGCGTGATTCTCCATGGATGAAGTATTGAAAGGATATTGTACATACATTACTTAAAGAAAATGCACTTCATCCATGATTTTTTTTTAATATATGAGAAGTTTCCAAATCAGTATCGTTACATGTTTGATATTTATAATTTTCCCTTGCCTTCGGCATTTAGGGGTTTTTGTTGTCATAATAAACACTTCAGGGAGCTTCTAGAGGTGTTTAATACTTAGAATTTTTTCTAGCCTCCGGCAATTGGGGGTGTAGCCACTGAACCCCCTTCTGAAATTATTGGCTGGCTAAAGGCCTTGCCCTTAGGGGGTAGACATATTACAGTTTGAAGTCAACTTAATTTGACTTTATAACACATGTTTTATGTTTAACAATTAGAAGAGTCAGTGGTTAAATGAGTTAATAATAAATGACAATTGATAAAAGTAAGGAAAAATAGTCTAATGAAGAGAAGTGAGAAATCACAGCAAGAGGCAGAGGAAATAATGTGGCCAGAATCCAATGCACAAACGTGACATTACCTGTCCTTTTTTAGGTACTTTCTTACGGACGGAGAGAATATTGTAAGTGTTAAAAACGATTTCATTAGAGATTTTGATGAGAGTAGATATTTCATGACCCCTTGAAAACAAAACAAAAAGTAGCTCTAGCGGTGCCATCCGTCTGGTAATCGGACTAAATCAAAAACCGATCAAGTTGAAACTTGTTATATAGGTTTTCCAGAGATTTTTTTTTAATCATCTGTCTAACCTTGAAATATTTTCCAAGCACCAATCCTTACTGTGCTTGCATGGATGATAGAGGGGAGAAACAGGTTGGGGTGGGAAATTTTTAACTGCGCACTAGTCTCCCGGTATAGGAGACCTAGCAAATATTGTCAGTGTGTAAAAACAAATAAAACATAACTCAATTAATCATGGGATTTGTTTTAGTGAACTAGTGTCACGAGTTATACGTTTTAATTCCGACGATTTTTCTTGTATGTGGTGGATATATCTCACGATAACGTTTGAACACATTAACCGATTTAATTGAAAATTACCCGCCTCGGTGGCGGAGTTGGCTAACGCGCTTGTCGTGTTGAGCTCGACCGCCGAGGACGGGGAGATCGAGGTTCGAATCTCGGTCGGGTGAACTGAGGAGGGTTTTTCCTAAATGGTTTTCCACTCTCCTTCCACGCAAATGCGGGTTCACTTCCTCTAATCCAACCTTCCCAATTTCTAATCCATTAGCGTAATTAGTACTTAAAGCGTATAACCCGAACGGGTAGTAAGACGCGGTGCTAAATAATAATAATAATAGAAAATTGGCACATTTGTTATTTGTACCTTTATACATATAAAGTTCGTTGTAGAAGAAAATCTAGCTAAGGGTTGAGGAGCAATCAAGCATTATATGTATAAAAACACGTCTTCTAGCATTAATTATTAATTTATAGGTCATTTCCTGATAACTTATTCGGCTAAAAATGGGTAGATACGTGCAAAATAGCGTAATAATCTTAAACAAAAATCAAGTTGTTTTATTTTAATTTGGGAAAGGGGGGCTCGCAAATTATGTACATTGTACACCCAGGGCCCCACGTCTGCTAAGGCCGGTTCGGTTTACAGTCATTCTGGAACGAATAAACTTTCAATAATGTAAAACATTTTCGTTTTGCAGTTGACTAAATTATTTATTAGTGTTAATTTATAGATATTGATAATATCTTTGTAGGTGACCTGGTGGTCTAGGGGTAAGGTGTCAGACTTCTGTGCTGGCGGCCGGGGTTCAATCCTCGGTCCCGGCACAGATTTATCTGATTTCCAAACCCTTCCTTCACCTCTGACAAGACATCTTGTGAATGTGGGGAATGCCAGGCCTCCACCGTGGTTCGGATTCCACGTTAAACTGTAGGTCCTCCATTTCATCTCACAATCACCCTACCATTACACATTAGCGTAAGTGAGTATAACCCGAACGGGTAGTAAGACGCGATGCTAATAATAATAATAATAATAATAATAATAATAATAATGATGATGATAATATCTTTCAAAAGGGACAGCCACAGATCACACGACTTGACGTACTAAAAAGTGTTCAAAGCAGATTTAGTAACTTTAATAGCTGTAAGGTTTTCTAAAAATAATGGATTGCTGTTAAGGTTAGAAATAAATGATTTATTATAAGTGTTAAGAGCATCTTTCAAACAACAACAAACCCCCCGTAGTAGTCCGTAATGTGTCATAGAAAGCGTAGCGCATCCACGTAGTTGATTTCGTTTCCTGTGCAGTAATCAAGCATGTGTACCTAAAACTGATAGCAACAATGAACAAACAGCTTCATCCCTTACCTAGCTCAACTAGATGTTTTATCAGAACTCCTTCCAGTGAATCTTAACAAGTGTCTACAGAAATTGTTCAAGAAACCATTTTATTTTTAATAGATTTCCATAAGAGCCTGTCTCACCCCACAGACAACACCTAACTTAGGTAGGTAATACAGCTAGAAGCAGACGTCTTAAGAGCCCGTCTCACACCACAGATAACACCTAACTTAGGTAGGTAATACAGCTAGAACCAGACGTCTTGAGAGCCCGTCTCACCCCACAAATAACACCTAACTTAGATAGGTAATACAGCTAGAACCAGACGTCTTAAGAGCCCATCTCACTCCACAGATAACATCTAACTTAGGTAGGTAATACAGCTAGAACCAGACGTCTTAAGAGCCCATCTCAATCCACAGATAACACCTAACTTAGGTAGGTAATACAGCTAGAACCAGACGTCTTGAGAGCCCGTCTCACCACACAGATAACACCTAACTTAGGTAGATAATACAGCTAGAACCAGACGTCTTAAGAGCGCGTCTCACACCACAGATAACACCTAACTTAGGTAGGTAATACAGCTAGAACCAGACGTCTTAAGAGCCCGTCTCACACCACAGATAACACCTAACTTAGGTAGGTAATACAGCTAGAACCAGACGTCTTAAGAGCCCATCTCACTCCACAGATAACACCTAACTTAGGTAGGTAATACAGCTTGAACCAGTCGTCTTAAGAGCCCATCTCACCCCACAGAAAACACCTAACTTAGGTAGGTAATACAGCTAGAACCAGACGTCTTAAGAGCCCGTCTCACTCCTCAGATAACACCTAACTTAGGTAGGTAATACAGCTTGAACCAGAGGTCTTAAGAGCCTATCTCACTCCACAGATAACACCTAACTTAGGTAGGTAATACAGCTCGAACCAGACGTCTTAAGAGTCCGTCTCACACCACAGATAACACCTAACTTAGGTAGGTAATACAGCTAGAACCAGACGTCTTAAGAGCCCGTCTCCCTCCACAGATAACACCTAACTTAGGTAGGTAATACAGCTAGAACCAGACGTCTTAAGAGCCCGTCTCACACCACAGATAACACCTAACTTAGGTAGGTAATACAGCTAGAACCAGAAATCTTAAGAGCCTGATAACGAACACCCTGAGAAAGTCTGGTGTAGGGTTGAGTGAGGGAGATCAAAGTGTTTCCAAAGACGGAACAATAAATCTCTCCGTTGAGAGTGACCGATTGGAGCGAGTGGTCGATGACTTCACTCGTGTGTTGAACTGTCCTATATACCGAGGAAAGTTGTCCCTTCTCTCTGAACTGCTGACCAGTACCGGTTCAAGGGAGAGTACTTTCCAATCAACAACACCTATTAAGGCGGTCATCACCCTCCTCATTTCGGAGTTCTCTTCAAGCTCTGACATTTTAACTACCTACAGCCCCATTTTCAAATCTGACAGAGAGAAAAACTCACTAATTCCACTCTCATTTTGTTTGTTTTTAGCATCGCGTCTTACTACCCGTTCGTGTTATACCCATATGTACTAATTGTGCTGCCGATGCGTTAGGTGTGAGTAAGGTTGAATTTCTAGGAAGTGTACCCACATTTTCGTGGAAGGAGAGTGGAAAAACATTTAAGAACAGCCGACCGGAATTCGAACCCCGATATCCCCGTCATTGGCAGTCCAGTTTATTGATAAAGTTACTCTAGACTATGTGGCCACCGAAGTGTGTTTCATGTATTCACACGTCAAGTCGTGTGATCTGCAGCTGTTAATTTTGATGGATGTTGTCAATACATATAAAATAACAATAATAATAGTAAAATGTTATTTATGTTGGAAAAAAAAAATTTTTTTTAAGGTATTTCCTAAGAAATTGGACTGTAATCGGCAGCACGCATCTATCTAAGGATCTCGGGTTATATTCCAGGCAAGGACGGAAAACATTTAATTGGGATTTTTAGCCACAGGTGGGCACGGGGGCTAAGACGTCTTCAATGTTTGGTTTAGCCGGCGTTGGGCAGGTCAGGGCTCAAATACTAGTTGGGTATACCGAGTTGTTTTTTTTAGCTAAATGGTCGTCTACCCCAAATGCGGGTACTTTTTTCTTTAAATTCTACCTCCTTCCTTTTTATCCCGTTAAGTTAATTCGTATGAGTATTATTGGGACGGGTAGTAAGACTGAATGAAAAAAATAATTTATAACTGAGCATTAAAGTGCACTAGAATTTAAAAAATTATTACTATTATTATCATTATCATTATTATTATTATCATTATTATCATTATTACTAGAATTATTATTATCATTATTATTATCATTATTATTATTATCATTATTATTATCATCAATATCATTATTATCATTACTATTATTATCATTATCATCATTATTATTATTATTACTACTAGAGTTTATAGGCCCATGGACAAAGTGTGGTCATTAGGGCCTAATAAAAATCACTAATTTTTAACTTTTTATTTTGGTAAACACACCAGACAAACCGCTCTTGACGTTGTTTAAAAAACATCCTATGATAGACACGAAGTTGGATTCGAACCAATACCCTCCTATTCCGTTGTGTCGGGGACAATCTAATCGTTGCATTGTCGGTGACCTGGGGGTCTAGAGGTAAGGTGTCGGACCTCTGTGCTGGGGGTCCGGGGTTCAATCTTCGGTCCCGACACAGATTTATCTGATTACCAAACCCTTCCTTCACCTCTGACAAGACATCTTGTGAATGTGGGGAATGCCAGGCCTCCAGCCTCCACCGTGGTTCGGATCCCACGTTAAACTGTAGGTCCTTCATTTCATCTCACAATCACCCTACCATTACACATTAGCGTAAGACCGTATAGCCCGAACGGGTAGTAAGACGCGGTGCTATTAATAATAATAATAATAATAATAATAATAATAATAATAATCGTTGCATTGTTGACGTTCGGGATAATGTCGTCATTCAAGAGGGGAGATTACACACCCACCTGCTGCTACTGCTGCTAGGCAGGTGTTTCTCATACCACCTGTCCCAGGTGCTAAGTGTCACATGACGTGACGGACGCCAAGTTCACTTTCACGTCCTACTGGCGGAGGAGGGGTGTCATTGCCTTCACCTCGACCTACAGCATTAGGTCACGGTTATTCCAAGGCCCACGCCCCACTCGCGCTCCGGTAGCTATCAGCGAGGGCCCCCCCAACTTGGAGAGGTTTTATGTGATCGAGGTGCGCAGGTTGAGGTGGGGGTGCTCTAGAGATTACAGGGGTGTACACAACATTTTAGTTGGAAAACCCGAAGATAATAAACCCCTCCCTCCTTTTTTTTTAGCACCTGGTCTTACTACCCATTCGGGTTATACGCTTACGTACTAATTACGCTAATGAGTTAGGAATTGGGAAGGTTATATTTAGAGGAAGTGAACTTTCCAAGGTCGCAGCCAGGCAATAATTTCGGGGGGGATGGGGTTGGTGGGCACATCCCCCTATTGCCAGAGGCTAGAAGAAATTCTAAATATTTAACAACTCTAGAAGCTCTTTTATGGTAACACAGCCCCTTAATTTGTACTTGTACCTTAATTTTTATATTGTTTCAAACATAAATAAAGCCATATATATTTTGTTAGTAAAATTTCGGGTGGTATGGGGGGGGAGGTTGAGCCCCCAAACACACCCCTCCCCATGACTACAGCCATGAGTGCACCCGCATTTGTGTGGAGAGAGAAAGTGGAAAACCATTTTGGAAAAAACTCAGTACACCCGACCGAGATTCGAACCATGGTCTCCCCATCATCGGCGGTCCAGTCTTCTGCTAGAGGGGGATTATTGTACGTTCAATATTTTTACATAATAAAACTTTTTATAAATGTGATTATCTTCAGCAGCATCCCC
>CABFVZ010000136.1:228248-336525 GCA_902151445.1 Timema monikensis
ACCCCCAGGCACGTTTCTATCTCAAGGAATTACGGTCAGCCTACCACGTGATCACGGCCCCATATTGGTCAACACGGCTGCTGGAAGGGGCGAACCCTGACCCCTCATGGGGGGCCCCGTCAACCAGGTGCACTCACTGAGGTGGTTTAACTAGCTTGTGACCCGCACTGGTGTGTATGCAGACAAAGGTGTCAGTCTCGACCAGTCTGATTTATCGGTTTAGGGAAGTGTATTTAGTTCAGTGTCGTGTTGTGGAATGTTGCAAGGGAAGCAGCCCTTGTTAAAACTGTACCTGTGATATGTTCTCCCCCACTTTGTCCCCATTTGACCAATCATACAATCGCTCTGCTCTGCGTGCTTCATACGTTTAAACTAATGCTGCTTACCCTAGCAACACTTCACGACACGCCACTGACCCAAAATGTTGTATTGCCTCTCCCCCATCCACCTCCGTTGGTGCAGTTAAGTGCGGATAGCTCGGATGGTTGGTCAGCCTGAGTGATAGAAAACAAAAGTGTTGTCCTCGTTTGATATAAAGGTGAAAGAAACTTCCATCCCCTTTCAACTCGCCCTGTTGTCCACCTCAACTCGCCCTGTTGTCCACCTCAACTCGCCCTGTTGTCCACCTAGCAGCACAGCCAAGAAGCCACCTCAACTCGCCCTGTTGTCCACCTCAACTCGCCCTGTTGTCCACCTAGCAGCACAGCCAAGAAGCCACCTCAACTAGCCCTGTTGTCCACCTCAACTCGCCCCGTTGTCCACCTCAACTCGCCCTGATGTCCACCTAGCAGCACAGCCAAGAAGCCACCTCAACTCGCCCTGTTGTCCACCTCCCAGCACAGCCAAGAAGCCACCTGTGCCACTGGCAAGTAACACGCACCTGTGTGATTTAGGTCATTGTTCTTGTTGCTGGATAAACAGCTGTGAGCTTGTAACAGAGCCAGGCAGAGTTGGAAGACCGTTCTTTACACGCGTAACACTGGCCTCTTACGATGTCAAGGTTCCAATCGTGTCAGGGGTCATTTGCCGCATGAGATCTATCACTGGCTTTGTGGCATCTCTTAGTCAAGCTATTGTGGGTGCACTTTCCCTCAATAACTGCTTTTTTCAAACATTTAAGTGTTGCCGTTATTAAACACGATGTTTAAGTTGTTTTTTTACATTTTTTATTATTTAAATCAAATATATAATCCAATTTTTACAAGAAGGCGCATTATCTGACAGCCAGAAAAGCTACCAATTCTATTTTCATGTATTCATAGGTCAAGTCATGTGATCTGCAGCAGTCACTTTACATAGATGGTATCAATAAAACTTAAATAACAATAATATAATAAAAATGTACCCATGTCGACCGGAAAAAAGTCTGTATTTTATCAAAGTATCTTGTTACCAAAATCCTTATATATTAGAGCAAGGTTCGAACCCAGGAAAAACTCGTAATATAATGGTAATGGTATCAAATACAAAAGCCCTTCATCCTTCTCTTACATACCACTCTTACTTATCTCTTATCTAGTTCGTTCCTCAGTATAATATATATAAACACACACACACAAAATATCCCTAGAACTCAAATATTAAATTGTTTTGTTTGTAAGTTAATTCTCCCACTTCCCACGAAGCTAGAGGGCTGAGATTTGGTAAAGGTGTTCCTTATAAGCTAATTAGGAACAGTAAAGATGTTTGTGATCAAGGGGGGGAAATGGGACTAACTACCCTAATCAACAATATTGCTTTATTAACTATTTTTAAGCGTTTAGAGGGTAACAAACCGATAAGTTTGTTCTAATAATGCCTTCGAGAAAATATTTCAATTCATTTTTAACCCCGTAGATACTTCTAAGGCTTTGGGGAAAAATGAATACAGACAATTAAAATATATACTCCAATAGACGGTAGAAGTGTGTAGTTTATATTTTGCTGAATTGTGTGGTGTTTGTAGTGTCTGTGAGAGTGAGAGGGCCCGGCCCAGGGTGGTGTGTGGTGGTGGAGACCTGTTCAGCCGCGCTCAGCTGATAACGCCCCAGGCAGTAGGCTTGGGGGCCTGCCGGAAATAAAACTCCCCATGAGGAACGATACATGGTCACCTCCTCGCGGTGTTTCTCGGGTAGAGCTAAGAACCATGACATTAAGCTTCAAACAAAGATTCCTCATTTTCGTCCTAAAATAAATAATAACACAATATCCCGTGTGAAGAACAAGGATTCAGCTAGTCATATAATAGGAATAAATTAATATATAATTTAACACAATAAACTTCGCTTTGTTTGAAAGAATGTATCACTAGTCCTAAATATTACAAAAAAAATTTTAAGTTAAAATAATACTGTCCGCCGTAGAGCCCCGTAAAAAATTGTTTTATTTTTAGTTAAATTTCGTTTTTTTTAAATCTCATTTTTCGGTGTTTTTGTTAATAAAAGGAAGAAGAGTTTGTCATGACTCATTAGCGTTGCGTGCTATTTATCTTACGCATAGGTCTGAGATTTTAAAAATTAGTAGCCCCTGTGTACAAACATGTGCACTTAGAAACTGAAACGTTAAGATTTTGATTAGATCGTTTTATAATTTATTATTATTATTATTATTATTATTATTATTAGCACCGCGTCTTACTACCCGTTCGGGTTATACGCACTTACACTAATGTGTGATGGTAGGGTGATTGTGAGATGAAATGGAGGACCTACAGTTTAACGTGGGATCCGAACCACGGTGGAGGCCTGGCATTCCCCACATTTACAAGATGTCTTGTCAGAGGTGAAGGAAAGTGTTTGGTAATCAGATAAATCTGTGTCGGGACCGAGGATTGAACCCCGGACCCTCAGCACAAAAGTCTGACACCTTACCCCTAGACCACCAGGTCACCTATAATTAATTAAAAACCGGGCCGGAAGCAAAGTAATTTGATCTAATTTTGTCGTGAGTTACCTGTGCGAAGAACTGGGCAATCTCTGGTGCGGGGTTTGTCCCATTTAAGAAAATATTCTCTCCATACTGTACAGTTAAATTATTAAGAGCGTTCATCATAGCAGGCCCAACTCGGCTCCCGGGAGTAAAAGGGAAAAGAAAAGACCAGGATTTGCCAGAAATGTGTGCAGTACATTCGTATTTGAATGATTACTCGACATTTCCCCGGTGACAATGGGGGAAAAAGCGACAAAGTTTCTCGTTAATAACTACTGTATGTCTCTTTTATGACAGAATGAAGATTTGTGTACAATACTTAACTGTGAAGCCATTCTAAAATGACCTTTTCAATGCAGTTTTAATCCAAATATGATTTTTAATATTTCAACAATGTTCAGTATTATCTCTTTATCTCCAATAATGTTTAATCAGCAATGATCCATGTGCAATAATGCCACAGAGTTGATTGGCGTGTGATGCATGTTCTCAACTGCTTCGTATGTCCAGATTAGTCTTTCCGACTTTGCCATTTTCTTTGACAAAAACTCTTAACACAATGTTCTGTCAAATAAATGTTTTACCAAAGATTATCAAAACATTATTATTCATAATAATATAACATTTTATGTATGGTGATGTAAATGTAATCCGGTGTCAAATCTTCAGTCATATATTTTATATAGCTATTAGATATGTTTACTTTATAAAATAATAATGACATTGTAATACCGATCTATGTAGGCAGCAATCTTACACGGTAATTATAGAATCTGTTGCGAGTAATAAATGGCTTTGAAAAAGAGGGAAAATTCTGGATAGCTCATTGGTAAAGCAAGGGTGCGTAAATCCGAAGGTTTAAGATTCTATTTCCGTGTCTATATGTCATTTTTCGACTTTATTTGATATGATTTTACCTCCATCAACGACTGATGAATATTACAACCAGTTAAATTAATTTTACAGTAGCCCCATGGCTTCTTTGGTGCTGACTGACAGCTCACAGCTGACTTCTGACAGCTGCTAAATACATGATTTTTCAGATCATATGGTTCGGCGTAGGGATACATAATTTGGTCTAGTAACTTTTCAAAGCTGTCAGTTGTCAGCTGTGAGCTGTCAGTCAGCACCAAAGAAGCCATGGGACTACTGTAGCTAGCTACCCGTGACATTATTTCAAAGGCTTATTTCATGAAATAAAAAAAGCATTTTGTGTATGTACAGACGACTAATTAATCAATGTCTACACGTCAAAGACCGCCTGTGTGGTGTAGTGGTGAAGAGTTCCAGGGGTCCCGGGTTCGATTCTCAGCACTTACTAATTTTTCCTGTGAAGCCTTGAGTCTGGAACGAAGTATTTAACCTTGGTGAGGAGAAACTAGGAGTTACTTGACTAAAGAAGTAGCCACTCCTGTCTGGAAAACTGAGATTATCGGACGCAGGGTTCGTTGTGCTGACCACATGACACCTTATATCCACACAAGTTGGCGCTATCTTTCCCAACAGACGGCGGCCGCTCGGTCAGTATAGCTCGCTTGCAGGCTGACGGTATGGAGGGGTTTTTTTTTACACTTTAAAAGGCGGAAATGTTACGCCCTTTTAACTATGAATTATAAAACTTCTCACTGTCGGTTATATAAATAGTCACATTCGTAAGAACTCGACTTAATCTGCAACTTAATTAACTCGAATGGTGTTTAAATACGATGTATTCTTGACACGTTTGCTTCAAAGGATAATTGAAGCTTTATTTACAATAAATACAACTAAATTTAATTTTAAAAAATTTGCTCAAGACAAACAAAATGGCGACCATACTATCAGCTGTGTGCCAGGTTACTACAGTCCTATTTTCATAGAAAGGTCCTTTCGTAAAATACACCTTTTGATTGCGTTCAACATTGATAATATTCTAATATATTATTATAGTTATTTTATAAGTATTGTTATTATCTATCAAAAGTGACAGCTGTATATCACATGACTTGACGTATGAATACGTGAAATTAGATATAGTAATTTTTTCTAGCTGTCTGATAAAAACTCTTATTATGAAAATTGGACTGAATTAGGTGCAAGGGTAGGTTAAAATTGTCCGAAGAGCATTTATTTCGTTATTTATAATGTCAACAAGTTAAATAAACCGAAAATAAATTACTTAACATCATAGCTTATTGTTATTGACATTTTCAAAATAATTCCTGGCGTTTTCTTTGGTGACTCATTCGATTCAAAAACGTTCTTGCTGGAAAATCCTACAAGTCCTGGGAAAACTCAACTCCAGATGGAGTGTGTTTTTATATATAATTTACTTTACGTTGCATGGTTCGTTGTTTAACCACTCGTTCAAGTCTCCATTCCATAATATACAGTATAATTATTGTATTCCCAAATTTTCTTACGAATGAACATATCCGACACCTATAAAAAGTTACTAGATCTACTTTTACGTATTCATACGTCCGGTCATGTGATAAACAGCTGTTGTTTTTGATAGATATTATCAATATCTATAAAATAACAATAATATAATACAATGTTGTCAATGTTAGACGTAAAAAATATGTATTTTCAGAAAGACCCTTCCTATAAGAATTGAGTTATAACATCTTAAGAATACAGCCATTACTCATGACATTTGAAAAAATCGTAATAAAAATACTCAGTTGACAGCTAGTGTCAATAATTAAGGTCATTGGAATATATATAAATAGGTAGTCACATTTTGACATATTAGGCTACTCTACATTTATTTTTATGTTTTCTTAAAGGTTATTCTTTTGATGAAATGACTATAACGTATATATATCTTAGCTTTTAACAACCAAAGAAAACAATCTAAAATACAGTTTTAGAAAAAAATTGTTTGTTTATAGTTTAAATTTGTTTACAAGAGTAAATTTCCTTTTCAACAATGTTTTTATCAAGTGAAGGTCTGTCGTGTTAAGTATATTATTTGAATCATCAAGTCAACATTTTGTTTGATATATTAAACTTCAACCGCAACATAAACATAATCCTTTCTCAATGCGTTGCGGATGCTTCGCTAATTAATACTAATTATATATAACCACCCCCAGTGAATGCATACAAAATTAAATCTCGCCAGTAATTACTTAACTAGCCGCTAGGCTATTTTAAAAGGTAAAAGTTCGAAAATACAACAATATAATCTTAATATAGTTTACTTTACTCACCAATATCAGCCATAATCCAGTTTTCATTCCACCAAAATTCCAAGTAATCTCTTTTTATGCCACACCACAATTATTATTATTATTTTTATATCACTTAAAACATATATACCGCACTCAAATAAATCGAACTATAGCGAAGTCGAAAGTCCTGTCCACTATTTCGAATTTGTTTTGAATATATTTTAAAAAAAGAACACCCTGTTCTAATCTGACGCAGTGCTGCCTCTGTCGTTAACTCGAGTAATCAGCATGGTCTGATTGAAACTGATATTATGCCTCTACTAGAGCAAACCTCACACTGGACAGAATTTCCCCACCCATCCTTCCGACCCTCTCCTACACGCCTTCTCCCCTTTCTCTATCTTTCTCTTCTCTACAAACTTTTACATCGAAAGGTGTTGTTGTGATGGTCATGTTTTTTTTTTTAATTCCGCGTTACCGTATTAAAAAGTATGGCTCTCTCCATGAAACTGGGTCAGCCAACTACAAGCCAGGGGTAGAGAGGGGGGAACACATGAGTGGGGGAGTCTAGGAGTACCGTTAACGGCTGGAGAAGGGGGAATAGATTTGCAGGGTGGGGGGATATCTGTGTCACGACACAGAAGTCTCATGGGACCCTTGGAACACTTCGGGGTCCCCTGCCAGGGATGTGCTATCGAAAGAGAAATATCGATACTTTACTCATCTCTATTATTGGAAAGAGTGTATTAATACTTGATTAATTTCTACTATTGGAAGGAATGTATCGATACTTAACTAATTTTATTATTATTATTATTAGCACCGCGTCTTACTACCCATTCGGGTTATACGCACTTACGCTAATGTATAATGGTAGGGTGATTGTGAGATGAAATGAAGGACCTACAGTTTAACGTGGAATCCGAACCACGGTGGAGGCCTGGCATTCCCCACATTCACAAGATGTCTTGTCAGAGGTGAAGGAAGGGTTTGGTAATCAGATAAATCTTTGCCGGGACCGAGGATTGATCCCCGGCCGCCAGCATAGAAGTCCGACACCTTACCCCCTTAACTAATTTATCTCATAGGAAGAAAAGTATCGATAATTTACTCATTTCTATTATTCTAATAAAAGAATCGATACTTTAATAATTTCTATTATTAGAAGCTAAATATCGGTATTTTACTCATTTCTTATATCGGAAGGAAAGTATTGGTACGTTACTCATTTCTATAATTAAAAGGAATGTATCAATATATTATTCATCTCTATTATTGGAAGAAAGATACTTTACTCATTTCTATTATTAGAATATAAGTATTGATACTTTACTCATTTCTATTATTAGAATATAAGTATTGATACTCTACTCATTTCTATTATTAGAAGATAAGTATCGATACTTTACTCATTTATAGTATCGCAAAGAATTAATTGATATTTTATTCATTTATATTAAATAAAAATATCGATACAATGCTCGATTGGAAGAAAAATATTGATATATTAAAAAGTATCGGTATCCAAGGAATAAGCAGGAAGTGCTTTTCAAATATCATTTTTTGTATGGGATTTTTATGTACGAAA
Source organism: Timema monikensis (assembly GCA_902151445.1). Taxonomy (NCBI): domain Eukaryota; kingdom Metazoa; phylum Arthropoda; class Insecta; order Phasmatodea; family Timematidae; genus Timema; species Timema monikensis. The sequence continues at coordinate 235,902 of CABFVZ010000136.1, forward strand.
ATTTTTATAATTTTTCTCTCTGCGTCCTCAGAATGTTTGTGGTTATATAATAACAATGAATAAAACTTAGAATTGTAACCTCTACTATTTAAATGATTTTATCACTAATAAAAAAAAGTAATATTATAACCACACAATTTTAATCTAGGGCTTTGTTATGTATTAGTTCATTTCTGAACGGAACTTTAAAACATATTATTAGAGTGTGGTTTACCGATGTCCGTGAAATTGGTCCCAACTACTTTTAAAAAAATCATGTTTTTTATGATTGCAATAGGAAACGGTTGTGTTGAAAGACAAAACACCTAATAAAAAGACAAAATGGAGTTCTTGTTGGGGTGGAGGATGGGGGAAAAAATTTAAATATTATAATTGCTTGTAAACAGTGGCGGCTCGTAGCTAAAATTAGTGGGGGTGCTGCTCCAAAATTTTTTTTCAGACTTTGTTTTAAAATTGTGTATAAGGAAAAAAAATAAAATGTATTCAAGAACTTGATAAAATCTTAACAACAACAAAAAAAACTTTTTTTCCTACTTTAACTTAAATTGGTACAGTTCAAGCTTGATCTATTCATTTACAAATGAAATCCATTCTTCTTGTTTTAATTTGCGCAAAAAGTTCAATAATTTTCTCCTTGATCTCTGGATGACAATTGAGGAAATTTTTCTCCATTGAAAGTACTGCAAGCGCATTTAGTCTTTCTGTTAAATAAAAGAACCGAAAAATAAAATTAATCCAGTAGAATAGCTGGAAGCAGAATAATAATCATCTCTACACTCTTATACACTCTATCACATTCAAGAATATGGTACACGGTTTTTAAGCAAAACGCACGCTGAGTTTATAAAAAAGCTTCCTTCCACCATCATGCCAGAGCCGGCACTCCAAGAGCAACAGTGCTCTTTCTACCTGGCAATCCCGCCTTTCTCCCCACCACTCTCCTATATGCTCATGCGCACAAAAGTCAAACACCACGTAGCTGGCACTGTGAAGCGCACAGTTCCATACAAATATTTTTGTATCTTTTTCATAAACAGGGGGATAGCTACTAAAGTACTGACATTAAGCTTAAGGAATATATATTGTACAAAAATAAAGAAAGAATTAAAGAAAAAAGGACTCATTATATTAAGTGTTATCGATAATATAAAGTGGAAATGGGAGGTGCTGCAGTTCCGCAGTGCCTATACACGAGCCGCCACTGTTTGTAAAATTTATTCGGAGTTTTTTTCCATGGTAGCCACACACAATGTATCAAGATATTATTTCCGTAGGTCATTTTACAATTTGGGGATTTTGGCGGCACTTTTAAATGTTAGTATCAATGTATTTTTTTTAGTATTAAAACGTAAATACTGCTCTCATAATGTAGTCTGTACATTCAAGAGCACCCATGTGGGTTTTCCAAATGGGGGCCGGGTTGGAATCCCATCTGCTGGGGATTTGGCACCCCCTCAAAAGAAAATTTTAGGAATTTAACCTTACAGGAGGGAATTTTAGAGCATCTGAACATAATACTGAGCTATAAATTTCAAGAGTCAATTTTCGAAAGAAAAAAAGTTCTGAAAATTATCAAAAAAATAAAATGTAGTCGTGCTATTGAAAAGCAACAATATATTTGTAACAAGTTTATAGAAGAGAACAAAATGAAAAGAAAGCTATTATTATTATTATTATTATTATCATCACCGCGTCTTACTAGCCGTTCGGGTAATACGCATTTACGCTAATGTGTAATGGTAGGATGATTGCGAGATGAAATGGAGGACCTACAGTTTAACGTGGGATCCGAACCACGGTGGAGGTCTGGCATTCCACACATTCACAAGTTGTGATTAATACACGTCTTGTCAGAGGTGAAGGAAGGGTTTGGTAATCAGATAAATCTGTGCCGGGACCGAGGATTGAACCCCGGCCGCCAGCACAGAAGTCTGACACCTCACCCCTAGACCACCAGGTCACCCAAGAAAAACTGTTAAAGATGGAATGGGAGTAGATTTACATTTGATATTTTTTATTTTTGTTAACTCGGATAGTGATGATTGAAAGTTGTTAGTAGCGAATTGGAGCCAAATCCCAAATACACAATTTTATTTTATCATTAAAATTTACAGCAACAAAATGTAAATATTGGAGAGCTATAATAGGGGTTTAACTCCCCCCCCCCCCNCACTTGCTCCCCCCCCTCTCTACCCCCAACACACTCCACTCTTACTACGCCACTGCGACCACGAGTATAAGTATCGAGTAAAAAAATAAAATTGTTATCGAAAGAAAAAAATATTGATAATAGTTTTTTGTGTGTTTATCATAACGACCTCTTTCTTTTTACCCTCCTACGTCCGTTGTTAATACTTTCGCTGACTTAAAAAGAGTCCTCCACGGATAACGGGGTATCGCTCCTCCAGCAGAAGCAGTCGAGGAAGGGGGGGCCAAAGGGTGCCTCAACCCCCCGTGCCAGACACTTATTTAAAATTCAATCTAAAGAGGCAACGAGATCAAAACAGTCAATCGTAACAACTCTTTGCAAGATGGCATAAGAACATTATTTGGTCCCGCCCAAGTCCGTGACGTCACATTTCGTGACGTCATAGGCCACGAAAATAGTAGGCTTCGACCAGCCCGCGAATACCTTTGACTGTGACTGTATGTAGCTTTTAGCAGGGCTACGTTAGGTAAGGAACACATCTGACAGAAGAGCTACTAGATCAACTTTCACGTATTCATACGTCAAGTCACGTGATCTTCAGCTGTCCCCTTTGATAGATATTATCAATACCTAAAATGTTAGCATTGTTGACAGCAAGAACAGTTTATTCCTACCTATCTTTGTTTTTTATTTAATATTTTTATAAGCTAGATCTCATTTTTAATGAATTTTGTATAAATGGGAATTTCAACAAGGTCAGAACCCTTAACCTTCCCCCCCCCCCAAAAAAAAACCCCACCACATGTCTTGGCTTCGATCGTACTCAAGATCTTTCTGTTTTGGAAGTTGCTTGAAAACATCTTTGAAATACTTTGCTTCGAATCCCGGGTGAGTTTAAAACTCTACTCTACTACGCAGTGCCATAGAATGCATTCGGAGTTCACTATATATTTAAGGCACTCGGCGTTAATCACTTGACCTGTACAAACAATAATTCAAATTCATCCGCTTTGATGGCCACATGGTCTAAGGTGTCACTCTCGCAATAGACTAGACTGGTGATGACGGGAGATTGGGGTTCAATCCCTGATGGGTGTATTGAGAGTGGGTTCCCCCCTAAATGGTTTTACACTCTCCTTCCATGCAAACGCGGGTACACTACGTCTAAATTCAATCTTCTTCATCCCTAACATATTAGTTTAATTAGTACATAGACGTACAACCGAACGGGTAGTAAGACGTGGTGATAAAAAAAAACATTTTTATTATTTATAGTGATGATGATGATGATAATAAAATCCTTACTATATCGTGAAAATGAGCAAACGGTACGAGGAAGGTTAATCTAGAAGAATAGAACCAACATTTGTTTTTGAGGGTCAGGCGGGGTAAAAATCACATCGCATCCGGTCAGGATCGAAAGGTCTGGCGCGCTAACCGTTCGTCTACCCCCTTCCCGGCGGTCAAATGGTGACAGACACTTTCACTGGTCTTGGTGGGGGGGCCCTCCAGAGCTAACGGGAACTTGGGGACTAGCGCGGAACTAGTCGGTGTACCCCTCCCGCCCCGCTACTAAGGACAGCGTGACTCGTATAACCGGTGGAGATGGACGCGCGGTCAGCACACTTGACTTCTCTTTCGTTTCTATCCGTTTGTTCAAAATCGACTAGTTTCAAAAACTGGGATGTTTTCCTCACCAATGGTGTGTGTTTTCACATACTCTCTCCGGGCTAATATCAGTGGAGCATCCCTAAAAGCTCTTGCCCTAATACATCAGATGTTTTATAAAGATGCCCAATGAAAGAGTTGGAGGGATTAGTGAGCTCCGAACCGCTTTCTTGCTTTCTCACTACACTTCACGAGGAACTAAACACCCCCCCACTCCCCCACCCAAACCCGCCCACCATGACCGAGCGGTCTAAAAGCTGGTTTTTTTGTAAAAAAACAAACCAATAATTCTGTAAAATAAATTCAAGCTATTTTGATGGAGTTTACTCTTCGGTTTAAATCCATCCCAAAGACGTTAACACCAGACATCCTTCCTTATCAGTCACAGATATTTCCACTCCTCTTCTCAAGCTCTCGTATCGACCACGGCGCTTGGTGGTTGAATGTGTCACTAACTTCGGCTCTGATATAGACCAGATATGTTGATACTTCAATATCTTTGTCAAAGACAAAAAGCGAATCACATCCCATTTCCCTATGATTCATATTGTTATTATCATCATCATCATCATCAACTGTTTCCAGCTTGTTGGTAGAGTCAGTTCAGTAAAATGCTTCCATCTTGCTCGGTCCTACAACCATTCTTCTCCTCTCCCTCGCACACTTACTGTTATCTATGCCTCCCATCTCTTTCTTTGTTTCCCTTTCTTCGTTACCTGCTCCTCCCATTTATTTTTTGATCTTCCTTGCGGTCGTTTTCCTACATTCCTTATCTCCATAATTCTCTTTGTTATGCTTTCCTTTTCAAATTATTCCTTTTACCGCTCCTACTCGCCACGAAACCACCTACTAAGTAAGCCGCAAGCCGCCACTGCGGAAAATTTACCAAGTAAAGTTGATTTATAACAGGGGTTTGTGATTTAAGGAAAGTCCAGAAACAACTTCTCTCGGACACACATTTTGTTCGGCAGCGTCTGGGACCTCCTGAACTTGGTCGGCTCCGAAATGACCGTGGTTGCCAACGTCCACTTCTTCACGCGTCGTTAGAACATGACTTTGCCACGAGATTGCTGGTTAACATGGTCGGGTAGTATACAAGGGGAGTTGTATGGATACTGTGTTAACACGGTCGGGTAGTATACAAGGGGAGTTGTATGGATACCGGTTAACACGGTCGGGTAGTATACAAGGGGAGTTGTATGGATACCGGTTAACACGGTCGGGTAGTATACAAGGGGAGTTGTATGAATACTCAGGGTGGAATACTGGTCGTAACAGGGACTTCCACACGACTTAACAACGCCGACAAGACAATACGGCGAACAGCTGGGTGTTGTACCCCGGTCAAAATAAATATTATATAGCTCCAGTATATATGATTTGTTTAATTTTCTACAAATAGTAATCTCAACAGTTTTTGAATAATTGTCATTTGAAAAGAAACTTTTTTAATGTAGATAAAACGAATGTTCAAATTCCATTATGCTCACGACAGACATTCAAGGATTGTTGATATTATCATGTGTAGAAGATTAAACCAAACGCAGGCCTTATTCTGACTGTACGTGGGTCGTGACCTGCCCAGTTTGAAACTCAGGACTAACTTGCTAGATCAATCTGTCGGGGGCGTCAATGGACGGGTATGAAGACACTGTACAGTCACCTCCTCACAAACATAGATCAATGGCAGCAGTTGCGATGTCCGTGGCGACCATGGTGAAGAGATTGTCTGAGTGGACAAATTACAGAACTACCAGGAAGGGTAGTTTCAAAATATGCACTTTATTGAACTTGTTTTCCGAGTGGACTCTTGAGTGAAATAGTTTTAAATATAATATCTACTAATAACAAGTAGATCAGGCCTTGCTTACTCTATGGAATTAGCAATTAGAAAGTGCAAAAGAACGCCACCTATTTCCATCTTGAAATAGTTTTATTGTAAACATCAATAAAACACCAAACATTGTTTGTCCAACATCGCAATGTTTGCTGAAATTCACCAAACATTGTTTGTCGAATATGTTTGCCCATTGTTTGGCTAATGTTGACGTAACAATATGCTTATTACAAATATTCAACAACTGTTGATATCAGCGTGTAAAGAAAACTAAGCTATAGGCTTCTACTAGAGCAATATTTTATTTATTTTGGACCAAGAAATGTTTTGATACAGTAACTGCAAAAACACCTTTTTTTCACATCTCGTACATCCCCACCTTGATGACCATCGTTACAAAAAGCTTCAGATAACCAATCAATCAAATAAATGAATATCGATGAGTAAATCGATATGAAAACCTTTCTTTCTTTATCTCGAGCCCAACTTTAAAGTGTACTACTTCCTGTGTAAAGACGGAGCTCGAACACAAAGAGATCTATATTTGAACTAGCTCTGGAACATTCTGTAGTCCTAGTGAGCACGGTCAGAACCATAGATAAAGGATATATATGGTCAGAACTAGAATTGTGTTCAAACAAAGAGGGAAAATGCTCGCAGGAGTAACATATCCCTCCTCCCCCACCACCGCGGTCAATTCCCCAAGAACTTATATGGCCCTCAGTCGGTAAAAGATTAATCGTGCCTGTCCCAGGAAGATAGTGAGGGATGTCTAGACACAAGAACTTGGCCTTAATGAAGTAAAAGGCTTGGGAAGATAAAAAAAAAATACATTTCTGAAAAGTAAGACATTGAACTGAAAAGCGGGTTAACTAACATCACATTATTATAATTTATACAAAGGCTATAAACTATAACTATATAGTTTTGACAGGATGTTAATTTCTTAAACAAGTGTTTATTGTGTATTATAAATAAGATATGAAAGTTACTTTTGGTCTCTGAATGAAAAGTATAACAAGTTTTTTTTAAGTCTTATATTTGCACACCAGGAAAAACCTTAAATATGTTAACAGTTTTCTGGAAAACGCTGCGGGGCGAAACAGCTTTAAATATATTCATGTAATTCAGGTTATTATTTTTACGTTTCACTAATAAGGCCATATACATAATTGTAGCTGTCTGACAGCTCACCAACCTCCATTAAATGTAATGTTGGAATTGTGACTAATATAAATCCGAGCAATTTTAGGCCTACTTTATAAGATTATAAAAGGAAGGTATATTATGACAGTTGATATTTGATTTTAATTCGTTTTTAAATTACCTCCTTCATATTTTTTATTAGTTAAACCACAAATAAATATTGTAACACGCTTATCTCAAATTTGTCTCTGATTTATATGGCCCTCTGGGTTTTTGAATAGACTGAATACTTTTATAATACTCCTCATATGTAACATCAAAACGAATCAACATTTTACTGCAACACACATGGTGGGGTGTGGTGGTGGGGGAGGAGTAAAAGGTGGGAAAGATAATAACCATCGGGGGTGAAACTTTAGCTAGCGAGAGATGTGAACCGTGGTGAGGTCCCTCAACAGTAGGTTGCATTAATGTTTTTAGCATTTAATCCCTCTTAAAGCAATTTAATTTTTTTTAAGCTAACTGGAGCTCTATTTTTTTTATAGTAACGTGTTCTATTAGTGGTTTGCCAAAAAAAGTGTGGTCGCAATTATCAGCGAAGATATTTAGCTTCCCCTACTTGTGTCAGCATTTGATCACCAAAACTTACATGTGTAGAGTTTATATTTGATAGTTCCTTATTTTTCGGCCTAGTGAAGATAATGTAATTTGATTTCTTGATCTTATTTTGTCCTGTTTTCTGTCTTCTATAGGCTATTATAAACTTTGAACCAAACGCTGGAATCTTTTCTTTGGCTGAAATTATATCGATTTTCCCCTTGCAATTCTTTTTTGAATTGAATGTATTAAAATACTCAAAAATATCAGCTAAATATTAGAGTTAAACATGGGATGACGTCCCCGAAACACCTCTATGCAGTGTTGCAAGAAGAAAGATTTCTGTCGTAACAAGGAAAGCGCTTTTTATATAATTTTATTTATGTCTATAGAGTCCTCGTTAAGCCCAAGAATTTATTTCCACCCCATTAAGGGTAATTTACCCCGGTTCACCAACATCTGGGTTAAACTGATCTTACGGTTACATTTAAATTCTGTTTTTGAACAGTCTAGAAGTAATAATTCTATTAGTTTTGACTCGCTGGCTCACTGCTCACAATACCGTGGTAAGGTTATGTAGACATATTTGTTTATTTATTTACATTTTATTATTTATTGAAATTGTTGGTTGAAGTGTTGTCCATTGTAGTAGTTATTTAAGTCTTATTTGGATTAATAAATGTTTTACAAAGAAAAGTATCGGGGGAATAAAATACAGCCCAGTATAAAAACTACTTGCCCTCGCCATTAAGTAATGGGTTTGAATTAAAAGAATTAATTTAATTAGGAGTAAATGGTAATTTGCATATTTAGCATAAGTTTTTGTACCCTTGTTAAGTTATAATCTACACCCATTTAATTTAAAAGAGGCACCGGCAGACTTATTTTTTCAACTGTTTTATCAAATTATTTTTATAGGGCCTACTTACAATGGGAATAAAAAGTTAAGAGGGTGGGATTTTTTTTCTATCTTATATTATAAAACGTATAATTTTTTTTTACCATCCACACAAACAACAACGGTAGATTTCAAATGATATAGGCCTACCACCAATAATAATCTTAGTCAGGTGTACTGAGAGTGGTTTTTCTAAAATAGTTTTCCACGCTTCTTCCAAACAAATGTAGGCACACTTCCTCTAATTCCTAAAACCGTTAGCGTAATTAGTATATAAGCATATAACATTACTGAATGGTTAGTAAGACACGATTCTATAAAAAAAAAGTTAGACTACGAAGAAACTGTTTTCACAGCTACAAAAGCTAATAAAGATACAGCCATATCAAAGCCTAAACGTTGTTATATTTCAACATATTGTGTTTCAGAACGCGCAACACATCCAGTCATAATGGACCAGAACCAAGAAACGGCTCTGATGTGTTGTGTGAACATGGAATGGAGGAATTCCCAGCAGTCAATTCTTCGCAAAGCCACTTACAAAACAGCCACACTCCGTTTAGTCAGGAACGAATTCCGTGAACTTTTTCTCGAAATACGGAGTGAGAAATCAAACGTTAAACATCATTTAAAAGGTATTAGCGTACATAAAAAGTTCATGACGGAAGGGAAGGCGTCTTTAAATTTTCCGGAAGAAAATATGGTTGTATTGATTTCTAACGCACCCCCTTCTCAACTGTTGTTATTTTTAAGGGCTTTATTTATTAAACTAAGCGGCGGGAAGAACGAATCTCAAGTTGGTCTCCGAGAACGTTTGCTTTCGAAGAAGTCGCAAGCTCTGCAAGAGATCAGTCCTGTTACATTACAGGAAATAAACAAAGCGAAAGCTAAATCTGGGATCCAAACCGGCTCTGAGGTTACTCCTCCTAGCGACAAAAAGCGACCCTTGGCTGACAAGAGTGTTAAAAGAAAGGTGAGACTGAATGTTGCTATTTACTGACCGGAGGTGGGCAAATCTCTGTGGAAAAATAATATCTGGCCAGATCTAGTCCAGATCTTGGCCAGATATACCCAGCCAGAACTAGTCCAGATCTCGGCCAGATATACCCAGCCAGAACTAGTCCAGATCTCGGACCAGATATACCCAGCCAGAACTAGTCCAGATCTCGGCCAGATATACCCAGCCAGAACTAGTCCAGATCTCGGCCAGATATACCCAGCCAGAACTAGTCCAGATCTCGGCCAGATATACCCAGCCAGATCTGGCATATTTCCACATGGGAAGTCCGTTATTTCAAATTTTAAGCGAACCTGAATTGAATAATTGAAATATTCTTCAAGATCAAATATTTTTTATTAATTATCTTAGCTAGGTATATGCTAGAAAGAACGTTAAATTGCGTTTACGTAACTTAAATGCCAAAATTGTTTGGAAATGTTTGTAATATTTCATGCCAAGCTTATATATCGAGCTATTATTATCACCCCTACCTACTTCAAAACACGATTTGGTGGCCGCATGCCCCAAGGTATCACACTTGGGCTTTCGGGCTTCCTAAATGGTTTTAATCTCTCCCACACAGATGCAGCTACACTTTATCCACGTTAACCTTCTTCATTCACAGCACATTAGCTTAATTAGTATATACACATACAATCTGAATAGGTAGTAATACGCACTGCTAAAAAATATTACTTCAGATTTGTTCATAAGAATATTAATTTGATCATATATATTTGGAAGAAGGTATAGGAGAGGTGGATAGAAAGATATAAAAGGGACGAACAAAATATGGTTGTTACAATGAAAAGATTGATTTTCTTCAAGAGGCAGCCATCACCTTTTTGTACAGTGGCGGCATTGTAAAGTGTGAGCTATGTTCTTCTTTTCACTGTAAAAGCCATATTGTGTTAGTACCTTTTATGTTTTTATTCACCTCTTCTATAACTTCATCTAAATATTATACATTATCTCATAGAGTGAAAATAGGTTTTTCTTAGTGAAATTTATATAATTTGATCATATAGGTAATTTAATCAGATTGTTGATACCTAATTGAACATAAATGAGTATTTTAACCGTCAATATTTATATCGACGAACCTTTGTAAGTTGCTGAAGCTGATATATTTTTTTAAGTCAAACCAGAGTTAAGCTTTGCGCACCCCTAATAACGGGGCCAAACCATTTTATTGAGGAAACCAGACCCAGGATACAAAAGGTCTACTTTCTTACGAGACAGTTACCAAACTATTTCTTGGTATCATGAGGTGATGTTGGGAGAAATGCTTAACTTATATTCTCATACGAAACTACAATTTATTTATTTATTTCAGTCCGGGAAGAAACTATGTCTTACACCTGTTGCACAGACAGTTTTGAATCCCGAGCAAAATAATGTTCTTCAGGCAGCTTTGAAAGGGCAGAATATATTTTTTACAGGTATGACAAAGGTTTTTTAGTTAATTATACCTTGATTTGGAACATCTTACAAGCATAATTTTGTGTCCAACATTGATAACATTTTACTATTTTATCGGTGTGTTCTTTTTTAGGTACAGTAGAATCCAGATTATCCAACCTTCCATTTTATCCGACATAAATATAACATGCTATTGACCTCGTTGCAAGGAAGAGACACAAAAGCTTGGAAACAAACTTCAACCACTAATTTTTCAAACATTGACTTTTACATTTTGCATTACTACAATTTCTAAAATAAAAGTTGCATTTAATTGATTTAAAGTCCTTTGTTCTGTTCACGGTATATTATTATAAATAATTGCGGCCGGGGTTCAATCCTCGGTCTCGGCACAGATTTATCTGATTACCAAACCCTTCCTTCACCTCTGACAAGACGTGTATTAATCACAACTTGTGAATGTGTGGAATGCCAGGCCTACCACCATGGTTCGGATCCCACGTTAAACTGTAGGTCCTTCATTTCATCTCACAATCACCCTACCATTACACATTAGCGTAAGTGCGTATAACCCGAACGGGTAGTAAGACGCGGTGCTAATAATAATAATAATAATAATAATAATATTATAAATAATAGTTTTATAATGTATTGCATAATTTATACTTGCGAGTAATTTGGATTTGTTTCATTTTAGCCCCTCCCCTTGTTTCCATATTATTCGACATTTTGATTATCCGTCCACCCGTTTTGGACGAATAATCAGGAATCTACTGTATTTATGGTATCTTATGAAAAGTGATAGCTGAGATCACATGACATGACTTACCATTACTTGAAAGTAGATCTAGAAGGAAGGTTCTTCCTTTGAAAATCAGACTCTATTTAATGTATTTCAGGAAAGAGTATTTGCTGTCTGTCATTCCTGTATTTAAATGGATCGTTTCCTTACAGGCAGTGCAGGGACCGGCAAGTCTTACCTCTTGAGGCGCATCATCTCAGCCCTCCCCCCTGATGTAACCACTGCGACTGCAAGCACCGGTGTGGCAGCGTGTCATATCGGAGGGGTCACCCTTCATTCCTTTGCTGGTACACTCTTTTACTCTTGTTTTGATTCTACTCTTATTAACCCTTATAGTGCCAAGAAACCGGTCCGATCATCTCCACTTTACACTGTTTAAAATGCTATAAACCGATCTGATCATATTTAGCTTCCACCCTTAAAACCACCACGAGCCATTCTGATTGGCTCTTCAGATCTATCCTTGTTCTGGCATTACCCAATAGATAGGGTAGGATTATATTGTGTCATTAGAAGATAACATTCCACTTTATTATAAAACAAGGTGCACAGATACAAATGATAAAAACACATAAATAACATATTCTGAAAATTGAAAATGACACCTGGACATGGGAATCGAACCCGGGACCTTTGGTTTATTACACCAATGCTCTACCCATTGAGCTATCCAGGAGTAGTCCCTTGCCCAGAGTCATTCTTCACTCATAATTTAAGGCAGAGTCTATGATGGACGTGCGGAAATCGTCAGCTACAATTGTGTGATTTTATTAATATCACTAGCTATCAGATAACACAGCCACCTTATTTGTGGTCTACCATTTTCCTAATATTCTATCATTTTATTTATTACCAATTACCCGCCTCGGTGGCGTATTTGGCTAACACGCTTGTCGTGTTGAGCTCGACTGCTGAGGACGGGGAGATCGAGGTTCGAATCTCGGTCAGGTGAACTGGGGGTGGTTTTTCCTAAATGGTTTTCCACTCTACCTCCACGCAAATGCGGGTTCACTTCCTCTAATTCAACCTTCCCAATTCCTAAATCCATTAGCGTAATTAGTACTTAAAGCGTATAACCCGAACGTGTAGTAAGACGCGGTGCTAAATATTATTATTACCAATTGTTTTTGCTCAATGCACTTTATTTCATATACATAATGTTCTTCTTGCATGAAATAATTAGGTTGGAAACCAAGTGACGAATGTGCAGTTTAGATAAATAAATAAAATTTTGCCAACATTTGAAAGATTTACCAGGAAAGTCTCCGTTGATCATATAGTTATCAAACAGTTGCTTAGTTTGTGCCTTTCCTCAGACACTCTACGATGTAATTTACATGGGTTTATGTGGTTCCCCACACTGTTATGTCGCCCCCGGGGTCCCCACTTGTATAGATCTAGGTCTAGCTTTGGCACTAAAAAGGTTAATAATGTTGTGTCAGTGATAAACTATTTTTTTCAACATCTAAAACTGAGGGAAAAAATCAACAGCTAAATGAGGAACCGGTAGGCTATATATTTAACAAGATAAAGAAACTTCCGGAAAGGGAAAACTTGCCTTTTATAAATAGGTTTATTATTAAATTTAAAAGAGTTTTTATTTTTATACAGTAAGTTCTCGAGTTAGGTGGTTAATTCATTTTGAATGTTTTTGGTTTGATTCCCATATCCATGTGTAATTTTTTTCAAAATTGGTGAATACCATAGCTATTATATTTAAACTGTATTTCGAACGATGGCATTGCTAGTCATAAGTAAACATACTGTACCTATTTTTATGTGTGTTGTGTGGAGGTATCGGCACAGGGGAAGCTTCGGTGCAGCGCTGTATCGAGCTGGCTTCCAGGACTCAGGTCCAACAGATGTGGAAGAAATGTCGTCATCTCATCATTGACGAGATCTCCATGGTTGACGGAGACTTTTTCGAGGTAAAAATATTAGTATTATTATTGTAAGGAGAGCATACCTGACGGCTGGCCCGGTGAAATTTTTGTTACAGGTGAAATAATCTCTAAAAGTTGAACTACAATTTCTATTTTCTATCTCTCTCACACACATTTCCCTACCTTCCTTAGAGATTATTATGGACTCGTGAAGTCTACTTTTTCTATTCGAAGTGAACTCAAATAAAAAATATGAAATATTATTATTATTATTATTATTATTATTATTAGCACCGCGTCTTACTACCCGTTCGGGTTATACGCACTTACGCTAATGTGTAATGGTAGGGTGATTGTGAGATGAAATGAAGGACCTACAGTTTAACGTGGAATCCGAACCACGGTGGAGGCCTGGCATTCCCCACATTCACAAGATGTCTTGTCAGAGGTGAAGGAAGGGTTTGGTAATCAGATAAATCTGTGCCGGGACCGAGGATTAAACCCCGGCCGCCAGCACAGAAGTCTGACACCTTACCCCTAGACCACCAGGTCACCCGAAATATTATTGAAGCCGAATATAATTTTGAGTATTTTCTGTCAGTTTTTTCTTTCTTTTAGCACCACGTCTTACTACCCGTTCGGGTTATATGTCTACATACTAATTACACTAGTGGTTTGGGACTGGGAAGGTTTAATTGAGAGGAAGTTAACCCGCATTTGTGTGGAAGGAGAGTGGAAAAACCATCCTCAGGGCACCCAGCTAGGATCGAACCCCGATCTCCCTGTCTTCGACAGCCTAGTCCAACAGGAGAGTAGTGCGTTAGACAACACGGCCACCTAAGCATGTTTTTCTTTTAGTTGTTTTATACTTATGTTTATAACTGTAGCACTAAAATCATTTAGAAAAGGTTTTATTTCACAATTTTTTTGTAATTTTTAATTCTAATTTTATAAATCAAGTCATTATCACAACAAACAATCCAATTACTTAAGATTATCTCATATGATTATCATTTTGCAACATTTCAGAATGGAAATGATTGAACACATGAAAACATTGTAGAAACACTGTACAATAACTTAACATAAGTGATACGGAAGTAAGCAAACCTTAAAGGATTGTTAGGTTAGACCTAGACAGAATACTTTACATAATTGTACATCTCCATAAGAAAAACCTCTTTTCGTTTTATGAGGTAATTGTATTATTTTTGGAAGAAGTTACAGGAAAAGTGGATAGAAACATATAAAAGGGACGAACACAGTGTGACTCTTACACCTTTTTCATATGCTCCAAAGCCACTAGGCAATCACCCATTTGATAATAATCGAACATAAATGGAATAGATAGAAATATTTTACTAAACTGACCCGACCACATGGTGGAAACAATTGATAATAATGTCAGCTACTAACTAAATCCGACACCTTAGTTCAGTCAGTAGCCTGTCTGCCTACTGAGCTAAGGGTCCCAGGTTCAATTTTTGGTATGACTTTACTAAAAAAAACTGTCCACAGGCTGGAAACAATACGGCTATTAACTAAGTATATTTTAAATATTTGGAGAAGTTCATAATTCATTAACTGTTTTCCAGCCTATACCGGATCAGTTTGGTAAAATAACTCCGTCTACCTCTGTCCTGCCACCATTCTTACTCCTTTAATTCCTTCCATTACTCCTCTCTCACTCCCTTGAGCCCCTACAATACTTAAATTGCGGCTTAAGGGAGCGTGAGTATTTTTACAGTTTTTATAGAATTGAGATTTTTTGGTCAAAATCAATCAAATATTTCTCCAGTAGCAACGTAGAGTTTAGTTTTCTTCACACGATGATATCAACAGATCTTGAATATCTGTCAAGGGTGTCCTGGAATGTTGTCAAAACATTTTAAATAAAGAGAAAAATTTTTTGACAAAATTAAATTCTCGAAAAGTGAGTTACATTGATATTATTTATGGCTGTTGAATTTATGAAGATTTAACATTTAAACTTTAAAGTGACTGTCTCTGTACTATAGTGTTCAGAGCTCCTGGCTACTGATCCAGAAGTCTTGGGTTCAATCCCCGGCACTTCCAGAATTTTTTTTGTGAAGCAATGCGTCTGGAACTGATCTCAGCCTCGTGAGGAAGAATGAGGAGCTACTTGAATGAAAAAGTAGCCACTCCAGTCGAGAAAGATGAGATTAACAGCCAGAGGGTTTGTTGTGCTGACCAGGGGACACCCTCTATTCACATATGATAGCACTATCATCACCAACAGTGGCGGCCACTCTGTCGATATAGCTCAAATCATGACTTTTTCTAATTGATTTAATAACTAAGCTATTATATTTGTTATTTATGGTTGTAACCACATATAGTTATCATATTCTTTAGATTGAAAAATGACAACTTGACATGGAATTAAACCCAGTACCTTTGGCTTAGTACGCCAATGCTCTAACCACTGAGCTATCCAGAAATCGTTCTGTGCCATTTTTCATTTTAAAGAATATGGAGTTTTTTTTTTTCTTAACATCTAGAGTGACTTGCCCCCATGTACAGAAGTTGGACCAAGTGGCGCGGGCAGTCCGAGGGTGCGACCGGCCTTTTGGGGGCCTCCAGCTCATCTTGTGCGGAGACTTCTTCCAGCTGGCGCCGGTCACCCAGGCCGGCAAGAAGACCAAGTTCTGTTTCCAAACACCTGCTTGGGAGCGCTGCATTCAGACCTCCTTCGAGCTGACTCGGGTTCATCGCCAGTCGGACCCCGTCTTCATCGACATCCTACAGAACATTCGCATCGGCAGGTGAAGTAGACACGTTTATTCTTAGATCATATACAACCTTAGTGATATTTGATTAGTGGCACTATTGTCATTTCCCTGCGTTGTGTTATTATTAAAATATTAGGTGAAATCTGGGTGTGCGACGCTTCGAAAACTTTGACTTTTCTTTGGATATTTGTTTGCTTAGACTTCGATTTTGGAGTAAAATTTTGGATTTAACAATTACGAAACTCTGCCAAAAAATTTTTATCAAGTTAAAACACACTTTTTTTTTATGTCTTCTGTTATTTCCATCACAAATTAGTGTAAGTGTAAAAAAAAAATTCTAAAATAATAAAATTACATTTTGTTATAGTAACTTAATTTATAATTTTATGACAAAATATACTAACTAGATTTGGGATATAGCATTTTGTAAATTAAATTTAATACCTAAATTACATATTAAACATTGAAAAAATATTCAATCTTCAGCTTGGCTGCGGTAATATCTCATATTATTTGATCCGAATTTGGCTCAGATTTAAAAGTGAACTTCACACATACACATTCCTAGTAAAAAAAATAATATATTTTTAAAATGAAAAAACACCGCAATTCAAGTAACTGATTATTATTATTATTATTTTATTATCATTATTACTATTGGGGTTTATTATTTTCATTACCACCACCACCACCACCACCATTATTAGCATAATCATAATCATCATCATTATATCCCCAACATAATTATCAGAAAAACTCAACAATCAGACCCCAGACCATTGATTTAACACTTTACTGAATGTATGAATATTATAATATTCAGGTATTCTAGCAAAAAAGTTGGCATATAGTTACTATTTATATTATTCTGTTATATACCTATTTCTTATTATGTTAATAAATTTTTCTAAAATAATAATTATTATTATTGTCTTTATTTACATGGAAAAATTAAGGCATAAGCCTTCTCATATATTTAACCATGAGATTTGGGATTTGAAGATAAAATAACGATTAAGATTCGAGATTAGGATTTTTAAAATAGTGAATTCAATCCATCTCTAATATTTATTTAATTTATTTTGACGTTAAACTTATGTAGTGTTTGTATCTGTAATAAAATATAAAATTGTGTTTCAGGGTCACTCCAGAGATTTCAAAAACACTACTGGACACGTCCACTCATAAGATCGAATCGGCGGGAATCCTAGCGACCAGACTCTGCAGCCACACCAAGGATGCCAACCTTATAAACGATAACAAGCTAGAGAAATTGCCCGGTAGGGGAGATTTCAATAACCATTGTTTAGTTGGTATCTCATTTTGAGCATTTATTGCTTTTTTTTTTTTCTAAACATGTCCCTTATATATTATCATCATCATCATCATTTAGCGGTGACCTGGTGGTCTAGGGGTAAGGTGTCAGACTTCTGTGCTGGAGGTCCGGGGTTCAATCCTCGGTCCCGGCATAGATTTATCTGATTGCCAAACCTTTCCTTCACCTCTGACAAGACATCTTGTGAATGTGGGGAATGCCAGGCCTCCACCGTGGTTCGGATTTCACATTAAACTGTAGGTCCTTCATTTCATCTCACAATCACCCTACCATTACACATTAGCGTAAGTGTGTACAACCCGAACGGGTAGTAAGACGCGGTGCTAACAATAATAATAATAATCATCATCATCATCATCATCATCATAAACTGTTTCCAGCCTGTAGCCGAGACAGTTTAGTAAAATGCCTCCATCTTCCTCTATTCTTCCACCTCTCTTCCTCCTTTATTTTCTTCCATTCTTCTCCTCTCACTTGAACACTTTCTGCTATTTGCTCCTCCCATCTCTTTCTTGGCCTCCCTTGTCCCTTAATTGCTCTGCGCCAAGAATACAACGTTACATCCTTGCTTTTAACTGTCATTCTTTACCCATTTCTTTTTCATCCTTTAAGGGTTCTTTGGCTTCCTCCTTTTGAAAGATGCGTTGCGGGTGTCGTACTCCCTCCTGATGAGTTACATTTGGATGGAACCTAGGTCAGGGCATTGGACGGTAACGGTTGATTTTATTCAAGAAGCATACATTACCTCTTTGTCCAGTAGAAGCAATGTGAAGTGTGAACCGAGTTCCTCTTTTTATTCTTCTGTTTCCTTTTAGTAGTGTTTATCACTTTCCCTTACCTTCTTCAATATATATAACTCTATTGCGTCAGCTTTCAATAGAGCCATATCGACAGGGCGGCCACCATCTGTTGGTAAAGAGTACCAACTTCTGTGGATGAATGTGTCATGTGGTTAGCAGAATAAACCCTCTAGTCATTAATCTCGGTTTTATAGACCAAAGCTGCTACTTTTTCATTCAATTAGTTGCTCATTTTTTCTTCAGGGTTGAGTATGACCTTGTTCTAGACCCACTGCTTCACAAAAAGTCTGGAAGTGTCGGGGATCAAACCCGAGACCTTTGGATCCATAGCCAGAAACTTTGACTACTTGATCACAGTGGTGGTGTCTTTAATATATATATAATATAACTGTTATTATAAGGTAGCTATTCTTTAAATTCAATCCACTATATAAAATTTATCCAAGTTGGGTTCCTATCCTACTCCCCTGATCCTGCTTCCAGGTAAAAATAAAAGGAACCAGGGTAGTAGTCAAACATGTCGGTACTTAACCTAATTTCCCCAGTGACTTGACAAAGGAACATCCTGTTGATAAACAGGTGCAAGTAAGGTGTTCACGGCGGTGGACAGTGACCCTTATGCGTCGAAACAACTGGATCAGCAGACTCCGGTGTCAGCGCAGCTAGAACTAAAGGTCGGAGCGCAGGTCATGCTCATGAAGAACGTCAATGTCACCGAAGGCCTCGTGAACGGAGCCAGAGGTGTTGTCGTAAGCTTCAAAGAGAACGGTAGGTTCTATCTTTTTTTCCAGCTATATCTATTTGTATAAAATAAAATAAAATGATTTTACCAACAAAAAAAAGAAAAATTTCATCCTAAAGTAAAACTAAGCATTGGGTTGAATCTTGGAAAACATTACGAACATAAAAGGAAATAGAACTAGTATTATTATTATTATTAGCACCGCGTCTTACTACCCGTTCGGGTTATACGCACTTACGCTAATGTGTAATGGTAGGTTGATTGTGAGATGAAATGGAGGACCTACAGTTTAACGTGGAATCCGAACCACGGTAGAGGCCTGGCATTATAGAACTAGTAGAATAGATGTTAAAGAGATAGGGTGTAATGAGGTGGAATGGATAGAACTAGTTCAAGATGTAAATGCAGCAATTTAAAGTGTGAAATGTGTTCTTCTTTTCATTGTAAAATCCATATTGTGTTCATTCTCTTTTATAATCTTCTCTTCACCTTTCTTCTACTTTCTTCCTAAAATAATACCATCTTCAAATCAAGTAATTATTGGGTTTATATTAAAACATGAAAACCACTAATGAAGAACTAATTGAAAACAGTTTTAATAAAAAAAACACCATTTAATCATTTGGTGGCACTGTTTTAATTTGTCATTATCATAATTAATAAAGTTAACATCTTCACCACCTGCTATCTCATGTTCTTCACTGTTCTTATCTACAGGTTTTCCATTGGTTCGTTTCTGCTCGAAGCAAGAGGTTCTAATCCAGCCTGATAAGTGGACGGTAAAGACCAGCGGAGGAAACATCATGACTCGACGGCAACTACCCTTGAGATTAGCGTGGGCCTTCTCTATACACAAGTCTCAGGTAATAACATCCTCCACATGTGGGATTGTGTGATAGTGGCCAATAACATCCCTCGGACTGAAGGATTGTGTGATAGTGACCAATAACATCCCTCAGACTGAAGGATTGTGTGATAATCACCAATAACATCCCTCGAACTGAAGGATTGTGTGATAGTGACCAATAACATCCCTCGGACTGAAGGATTGTGTGATAGTGACCAATAACATCCCTCGGACTGAAGGATTGTGTGATAGTGACCAATAACATCCCTCAGACTGAAGGATTGTGTGATAGTGACCAATAACATCCCTCAGACTGAAGGATTGTGTGATAGTGACCCATTTTTTTTTTAAAGGCAGGCGTAATCTCTGGCCAGTGACACTTGTGTAAAATGTGAACTCTTCCTTTTTCTCATGAACTTGTTTTTATGTTCCTATCAATATTTCCTGCACTTACTATTCCAAACTTAAGTTTAGTTTCTGATCTCACCCTGATATTATCAGGGCCTGACACTGGACTGCACGGAGATGTCTTTGTCCCGAGTGTTTGAGGCAGGTCAGGCGTATGTGGCCTTGTCTCGGGCCAAGAGCCTGGCTTCCCTTCGCGTCCTGGACTTCAACCCGGCCCAGGTTTGGGCTAACCCCGACGTGTTGGCCTTCTACCGACGCCTGCGAAGGAATATTCAGGCCGTGCAGATTGTACCACTTGGTCGGAACAAGAGATAATGTTGCAGGAGAGAAATATAGTTCGTGTCGGTTCATTTTATTTGTTCCTATCCTCTTTTCCCGCGCCTTTTTCTATTTATAACAAAATATACCTCAAAAAGTGAAAATGGATCTTCCTTATAAAGTTATTAGTACTATTTTGTAGGGGTTGGCGAAGTTTCCACAAAAAAATATCAGCTTCATCTTCGCTTCGAAAAGTATTCCGGCTTCGACCATTATGAAGCCTCACCAATAATTATATTGCCAACTAAAATACTCGATCTATGTTCATTTAAGACCATTCCGAGCTGTTCCGAATTGTTAATCTTGTGAAAAAATCTGAAGTAATAGAATTGTATACTGTAGTAATAACTTGGTTTATCAAATAAAAACTAAGGGCTGATTTCCTTGTTAGACTCAGCACACCTAAAATGCAGCGCTATAATAAATACAAGACAACACTTACTTAAACTCGAATGGAACGGGTTATTTTTGCATATGAAACTAGCCCATTCCATTCGAGTTTAGGTAGGTGTCGTCCTGTATTTAGTATAACACCGTACTTGTGGCATACTTAATCTTGTCTATAAAACTTGCCCTAAATAGTGCATATTACAAACAATTGTGCAATAAAAATATTTTAATTGATTTTAGTGTACAAATATAATAAGTTTTTTCAAAGCATAAAACAATTGCTCCAAAATATTCTAACTTTATTTCACTTTCGAGAATATTTCATATATTTGATTCGGTTTCGCTTTGAATCATCTTTAATTGATATTGGTTTTAATCTCCCAAATCACGGACATAAATTGGGTCGGCAAAATAGTCTCTCTTACTTTTGTTGTATTTTTTTTTATTTAATATCGGTTTTTGTAACTTATGTCTACAAATTGCACTGAACGATAAGGACTCGTGTGCTTGATCACTGATGCCAATAATGACGATTGTGTTGATTTTACCATGATTGGCAGATCAACTCATTTTTTGTGTTGAGCATTGGATTTTTAAATAATCATCATCGAACTAACTAATAAATTGGATGATCGAACCAAATTAGAGGGAAACATTTGTCTGATAAGTCATTATGGAGCTGCTTCCAGGGCGTATTCAGAGATTCTATCCTGCTAAGGAGGTATTGACTCCTGTTTTGTTTTTATTCATCGTTTAATATCTATTTAGACTGCCTTTGCAGTCTAGCGGTCAGAGTTTCTGGCTACAAAGTCAGAGGTCCCGGGATTGATCCCTGACATTTCCAGATGTTTCTGTGAAGCAGTGTGTCCGTAACGTGGTCTAAACTCGGCCTCGTGTTGACAAATTTTACTTTGGTAACCTTTATTCTATGCAGCGCCATCTGACATTTGATTATAATACAACTTAGATACCAGAAACTGTAACACTTAATAATACACACAATTTTTACACAACTAAACGTCGCATTAAGAGAGTTCCGCAGTGTGGTGTCCGAGGGTGAGAAGCAAGTGTACCAACTGTATACGCATAATAGTCCTTACAGTGACACAAGTTGTACTAAACGTTAATGGAAATCAATACAATAGCAAATATGTATGAATAATTTAAACAAAATAAAAATTACTATAACTTTAGTTATTAAAATATGATGCCCCCAGACATCACAGGCGGTCACCTGCTTCCTCTTTCAGTTATTTTCCCCTTTTCAGGCAGCCATGCCACTAGAGATTGGGGAACAGTGTTCTGGAGTAAAGTTACACAATTATATTTATGTGTTTTAATTTATTTCAAATTTGTAAAAAATAATCGCTGAGAGACTTTCAAATAAAGCTTTGTTATAAGTTAGTATTCATATTCTTCATTCAACAATAAAAAGGTTCATATGTGTATGGATTTTATCCATTTGTTCAATAATAGTCTCTTTTATGGCGTTTTTTTTATTACCTCTACTATTGTGAAATGAAATGCCCAAAAACTTAATGTAATAGAATAAAATTAATGTTTCTTATTTATAATTTGAAAGCTATATTATATATAACTTTCTAATAATTTTGTACTTTTGATACTCATTTAATAAAGGAAATAAATTTATTTCAAATTGGCATTGTTTATATGTTTTGTTTATTTTTAAGAGTCACAGAGAAAGAGTTATTTTCACACTAAATTTAGAGCATATTAGTTTGTTGTTCTTCCACCATTCTTCCTAATCTATTTGCATCAATTCTTCTCCTCTCACTCACACACTTGCTGCTATCTCTTCCTTGGGGTCTTTTCTCCACAGACCTAATTCCTATTACTTTATTGTGATTCTTTACTTTACCTTATTTGGCAGATAGAATAGTTACTACAGTAGCCCCATGGCTTCTTTGGTGCTGAGTGACAGATAACGGCTTTGAAAAGTTACCAGACTAAATTATGTATCCCTACGCCAAATCATATGATCTGCAAAAACATGTGTTTAGCAGCTGTCACTTCTGATGGTAAAAATTTAGGTGTATACCTGTTGACTGTCAGAAGTGAGCTGTGAGCTGTCAGTCAGCACCAAAGAAGCCACGGGGCTACTGTAGATCTACTTTCACGTGTTCATACTCCGGTCTTGTATAATATAACTAAAACTAAATTTATACAAGATATTATCGCTACTTATAAAGTAAATATAATAAAATGGTATCAATTTTGACCAAATTTTTTTTTTCTTCTTAAATGTCCTTTCTTAACATTTGCACTAAATGAGGGATTGCCCTCCTAGTAAGTGAGAGCACAGATTGCAGCTCATTGAAGAGTGATACGTCCTTGAAACATACAAAGATTAGAACCATAAATCTATTAATCTGGTTGGTTGTTCACACCTCAGCTTTTAACCAGAAACAGATGTTCAATAACTAGAATGTAAATCACTCGTCATAACCTTATCTGGACAGAGTGTACATTTTTTATTATAATCTTATTGTGGACAGAGTGTCCATATCTCATCACAATTTTATTATGGACAGAGTGTACATCTTCTATCGCAACCTTATTGTAGGTAGATGGTATATTAACTATTACCACCTTATCATGGACAGATTGTATATATACTCTTACAACCTTATCATGGACAGAGTGTATATATACTCTTACAATCTTATCATGGACAGAGTGTATATATACTCTTACAATCTTATCATGGACAGATTGTACATCTTCTATAACAACCTTATAATGGACAAAGTGTACATCTCTTATTACAACCTTATCATGGACACAGTGCACATCTATCACAACCTTATCATAGACAGAGTGTATATATACTCTTACAACCTTATCATGGACAGAGTATATATATATTCTTACAACCTTAGCACGGACAGAGTGTATATAAACTCTTACAACCTTATCATGGACAAAGTGTATATAAACTCTTACAACCTTATCATAGACAAAGTGTATATAAACTCTTACAACCTTATCATGGACAAAGTGTATATAAACTCTTACAACCTTATCATGGACAGAGTGTATATAAACTCTTACAACCTTATCATGGACAGAGTGTATATATACTCTTACAACCTTATCATGGACAGAGTGTATATATACTCTTACAATCTTATCATGGACAGTTATTACATTACTCAGTCCTAGGAGAACACTTGAAGCATGTTAACTGAACAACCGTCCTTCATGTTACTCGTCCCTTTTACACGTTCCTATTCTTTATCAATTTCCTTTTTTCTCTCGTGTGTTTGTGTTTTGGTCTCCTCTTTTGGAAAGTAGCGTTGTGCGTTTAACACTCTCTTCTGATAAGTCCCGATAGAATGAAAAACCTAGATCGTGAGGACGGAGAGAGGGGGGCCAGTGGGACAAAAACTATCAAGCGACATCAGACAGCGATGAGCTCTTTTCAAATTGGCAAAAGTGTAAAGTTTGAACCAACAAATACCCGCCTCGGTGGCGTAGTTGGCTAACACGCTTGTCGTGTTGAGCCCGACTGCTGAGGACGGGGGGATCGAGGTTCGAATCTCGGTCGGGTGAACTGGGGGTGGTTTTTCCTAAATGGTTTTCCACTCTCCCTCCACGCAAATGCGGGTTCACTTCCTTTAATACAACCTTCCCAATTCCTAATCCATTAGTGTAATTAGTACTTAAGCGTATAACCCGAGCGGGTAGTAAGACGCGGTGCTAAATAATAATAATAATAACAAATCAACAATAGAAATTATCTTTTTTTTTATTCGTCTCTGTACTGATTCCGTCCGTTTATAATTACAATAAAGTTAAGAAAGATACTAACTAACCGCTTCGGTGGCCGCATGGTCAAACGCGCTACTCTCGTGCTGAGCTAGACTGTCGAGGACGGATAGAGCGGGGTTCGATCCAGATCGGGTGCACTGAGGTTTTTTCACCCTCCTTCCATGCAAATGTGGGTGCATTTCCTCTAAATTAAGCCTTCCTAATCTCCAAAACCACTAGTGTAATTAAGTACATTAGCGTATAACCTGAACGGGTAGTAAGACGCGGTGCTAAAAAAAACCAAAATACAACCTTTTCATTAGAGCCCTGATTTTTATGTAGAACATGTAGCAAGATAATTTAAAGTATGTAGTAAAATATTTAATAATGAGAGAATATATAACATTGAATGAATAAACCTCCGGTCAAAAGAAACGTTGGTAGAAGTGCACTCTGTGTGTAGACGTTAGTCACCTGAAATTCTTGGAAAATTCTTTTAGTCGACATCTGATGTTATCTTTTCTTGCTCCACTGTTGACGATGCTTTGAAAACAAATGAACTTCAGACCACTACCTGATAATTATTATTACACTTACCCTATATACGTGGTTAATCTCTTTTGCTTTTCAAAAGACCGACCTACGCGCCATATTATTGTGACAAGACTTCAAATTACATTTCCTTGGTTAATTTTAGGTTCCGTTTTCATCATTTTTTATATGCTTTGTCACTTTATATATGTTTTTCCTCTTGACAAAAGAACAACGGTTAAATATGCTTATCAAATCCAAGAATTATTGTTTTTAAAACCGTTGACTTGGGTTTACAAACTAACACGCCGCGCACGCTAGACGTTCTGCTCAGGCCACTATGAAACAAAACTGCATTATCTCTTCTTCAGAGCACGATAAACGTAAAACGCAAAGTTACGTTACGGCAACTGTAGTCCTCTCCGACGAGCCAGCGTACCTGATTTGGTCAATGCCATCCTTTCACTGTGTATACATTTCTTTATGAAAGTATAGTTTGCCTGAAAATTAGTGACACGTAATTTAAAAGTATTTTCCACAGGAAGACATAAAAATAATACCACAATTAAAAAACCACGCAAAATATGTAAATTTATGTAATATCTTAGAAAATGTGTATAATTCATCAAAATATGTGAGATTAAAACCGGAAATATAGTCCCAAATAACCTAATTTGCCGACATTTAGCTTTTCTCATTTCTTACTGGCTGGACGAGAATATGTAATTACAGAAAAATCCGGGTTCTACTTATGGACAAAGAATAGGCCCTAACATCACAACCTTATTATGAACATAGTTTAGCTCGTTATTATAATCTTATCATGGACAAAGTGTACCATCACAACCTTATTATGAACATAGTATAGCTCGTTATTACAATCTTATCATGGACAAAGTGTACCATCACAACCTTATTATGAACATAGTTTAGCTCGTTATTATAATCTTATCATGGACAAAGAAGTACCATCACAACCTTACTATGGCCGGAGTGTACATCCATTATAACCCTAACAAAGATACTGTAACGCCCTCGATCAATTCAAGAGCCCGGAGTTAAATGGTGTCCCGGGCACCTGCATAACTCACCTCCCTATCCCACCCCCCTACACCTTCTTTGGGAGTTTTAGTACAGTAGCACCATGGCTTCTTTGGTGCTGACTGACAGCTCTCAGCTGACAGCTTTGAAAAGTTACCAGACCAAATTATGTATCCCTACACCGAACCATATGATCTGCAAAAACAAATGTTTAGCAGCTGTCACTTCTGACAGTTAAATACAGAAGTGAGCTGTGAGCTGTCAGTCAGCACCAAAGAAGCCGTGGGGCTACTGTAGTTAAATCCTCGAATTTGTCCCTAGTTTCGCCCTCCTTTTTTACTCCACGTCAACAAATACCGCCCACCCCCACCCCCTCGGCGGTAGAACGGTCTAAAGCTGTCACGCTCGCAATATACAAGACCGGTTAAATCGGGGTTCGAATATATTATTATTATTATTATTAGCACCACGTCTTACTACCCGTTCGGGTTATACGCACTTACGCTAATGTGTAATGGTAAGGTGATTGTGAGATGAAATGAAGGACCTACAGTTTAACGTGGAATCCGAACCACGGTGGAGGCCTGGCATTCCCCACATTCACAAGATGTGATTAATACACGTCCTGTCAGAGGTGAAGGAAGGATTTGGTAATCAGATAAATCTGTGTCGGGACCGAGGATTGAACCCCGGACCCCCAGCACAAAAGTCTGACACCTTACACCTAGACCACCAGGTCACCTGGTTCGAATATAGGTTAGGTGTATATTTTTATTTATTATTAGCATCGTGTCTTACTACCCGTTCGGGTTATACGCCTATGTATTAATTATACTAATGCGTTAGGGATTAGGAAGGCTTAATGTAAAGGAAATGCACCCACATTTGCGTGGAGAAAGAACGAGATAGTGTAAAACCACCCTAAATGCACCCGTCCTGGGATTAAACCAGGATCTCCCCGTCATAGGCAGCTCAGAGTGTGACGCATTAGAACATGCGGCCACCTAATCGGGTGAGCCTAGGGTATTTTTAACCCCTAATGGCTTCTCATATTTCCTTCACGCAGATGCGGGTGCACTTCCTCCAAATTAATTCTTCCATATCCCTAACACACTATCGTAATCAGTAAATATGCGAACGGGTAGTAAGACGCGGTGACAAAAAACAACTACATAAAGAGCACTGACCGCTCGTCCAATCCCGCAGTGGCCGGTTTGTTTCTTTCTCACGGTGTCACCCGATAAAAAAAAAGCACGGGGTATCGGCCTGTCCCGGTTCCTGTCCCCACGACTGGAGAAAGTTCTCGTCACAGTCTCTTTATAAAGAGTGTCTGTGTTTCTATCCATTCACTTGTCATCCCTCAGTCGTCCGAAACCAACACATCTACCTACCGCTACTGACATGAAGTTACTGGTGAGTTCTTTCTCTGATAGCAACTGCGGGACGCTTCAATGCTCCGCGCTCTTGACTTGGCAAATAAGTTGTTACAAAGTGTGAACTGTTCTTGGGCGCGCAAATCAATTGTCTTTGCGTGAAATTGGTTGGCTCTCGCCCAGTTTTACTTAACACCAATTTTACGTAGGTAAAACTGTGCGGAAACCAATTGTCCGTAATTGGAATTGCTCATAAATAAACTGGCCGCAAATTAAACTGTGCATAAACCATTTGTCCGTAATTCAAACTGTGCATAAACCAATTGTCCGTAATTCAAACTGTGCTTAAATCAATTGTCCGTAATTTAAACTGTGCATAAGCCAACAATCTGCAATTTAAATTGTGCATAAACCAATGGTCTGTAATTCAAACTGTGCATAAACCATTTGTCCGTAATTTAAACTGTGCATAAATAACTGTCCGTAATTTAAACTGTGCATAAGCCAACAATCTGCAATTTAAATTGTGCATAAACCAATTGTCTGTAATTCAAACAGTGCATAAACCATTTGTCAGTAATTTAAACTGTGCATAAACCAACAGTCCGTAATTTAAATAGTACATAAATCAGTTGTCTGTAATTCAAACTGTGCATAAACCAATTCTCTGTAATTTAAATTGTGCATAAACCAAGTGTCCGCAATTTAAACTGTCCATACACCATTTGTCCGTAATTTAAATTGCGCATAAACCATTTGTCCATAATTTAAACTGTGCATAAACCAATTGTCTGTAATTTGAATTGTGCATAAATCAATTGTACGTAAATTAAACTATGCATAAAGTAACCTTCCATAATTTGAAGTGCGCAATTGTCCGTAATTTAAACTATGCATAAAGGAACCTTCCATAATTTGAAGTGCGCAATTGTCCGTAATTTAAACTGTGCATAAACAAATTGTCCGAAAGTTGAACTGTGCACTCTTTAATACATTTAGTTGAAAAGTCACAAGAGTAATACTAAAAATATTAATATTTCCCAGCTAGGCCATTTCTAGAGTTTGTGTGTTTGTATGAAGAGGGGTATGAGGCAGGAGGCTAGTCCTGACATATAGGCAATAAGAAAAAAAAGTATGAAAATATTATTTTGTCCTTTTTGTTTCCCCCACCCCCGCCACCCCTCTTACCATGTTGTAAAATTATTCAATAAACTTGGGCAATGCATGTAAATTTATCTATAGTGGAATCATGAAAGGTAAATACTTACTCTAGTAGTGTAAACATGTACTAAATCTGCATTCATGTATTCATACACCAATCCTGTGTTCTGCACAAAGGCATAACTGGGGTTGATGGCACCCAGAGATAATAAAAAAAATCATGCCCCTCGAAAACTGTTCTTTAAAATATGGCTGAATTATTATATTGTTACTCAAACTGGTTACTCGTTATAGTACCGGTTACAAAATAGTAAAAACAAAATACAGTTTTATTATTAAAAAAAATTAAACTTATTGTTCTTAATATTGCTAAGAAGTTCAAAATCCAGGGCACGTGCCCCACCTGCATCCCCCTAGTTACGCCACTGGTTCTGCAACTGTCATGGCTGTAAGAATTAAGTATGTCAATGTTGACCACACTGTTTCTAAAAATGCGATGACGCCGACTCTGTCTCTTCAGATGCTGCTAGGAGTGGTGTGCCTTGGGGCCCTGGCCAGCGCTAGGCCGAGGTTCTTGGCGATCCCACTAGATGACGTGGAAGTGGTGGAGGTGGCCGACTATGCCGAGCCTGGCCGGTACCGTCGGGAGGCTCCTGGGGCCCAGGAGGGCTGGGAGGTGATCGAGATGGTCCCACAGACCCGTTTCGCGAGGCAGATCAAGGACGCCGACCTAGAGGTGCGTATCGCACAGACCTGGGACATGTTGGACTGGATAGGAGCTCCCAACTTTGTAAAGGGGAGAAGAAGCGGAATATTCCCCTAACCGCCACCCTTCCCCTGGAATAAACTTCCCCCTCTGATACTGTCAAAGCTGAAAGATGGACTTGAATCAAACTCTAAATAACTTCTAAACACACAACATTTTCAAAAATTTGCCATTTATAAGTCACATATTTTTTTAAGGTATCTAAACACCTCAATCTTTATTAAACAGTCAAGCATATAAAACACAATTGACACCAGCACCACTTTGGTAAAAATTATCTCTTTGTGGTGGCGCACTTGTAAATACCTGTTTATAATAGTGACCGCTACACTTGACATATTTTTAGTCGGTTAACTGAAAATCTATCTTAAAGGTGGTCATGTTCGATTCTCATAGTTATATTTTATGTAACAAAGTGGTAACATATTTATAAAACCCTAGAGGATCATTGTATTGTTGATCACATGGTCTAACATGTCACTCTCGTGTTATACTGGATTGTAGATGAGAAGATCAAGGATCAAATCTTGGCCTTTTTTTCTAATTTCCCACTCTACCTCCATGCTAATGTGGTTACATTTCCTATACAATTCTGCCTTCATAATCCTTGTATAGCTCAAACAGGTACCAAGATGTGGTGAAACGATATAAGGGCTCATAACCACAAACATAATTTCACTTTATTCCCCAAATTAATAAATGTTTGAACGCCAATGTTCCAGGTACAGGAGGAGGGCGGTAGGTTCCAGCGAGGGGCCCACGGGGGCGGAGGCGGGGGCGGTGGTGACGGACACGACTATGTCGATTATGGTGCCCATACTGGCCACCACGGAGCTTTTGGTTGGTACGCTGACTTCCCTGTCCACAAGGGGCACTAACCTTCATCTTTCTACGCTTTAAACAAATTCCCCCCCCCCCTCGGGGGTGAAACGGACACAAACCCTTCTTGACGACGACAAGACCACGCTCCTTCCAGTCTGTGAGCGATTGCTCCCTCATGTGAACATGTGTTATGAAAATGTAATTGCTAGTTTCTGAGAACTTTAAAAAGAAGACAAAAATGGAACTTGAATCGTTTATATAAATGCGACAACATTTCAAACCATCTGTGTTTGTATCCTACACAAAGTGAAAATCTGATGATTTACATCAAAACACGAAAATATACACCCACAACGTTGCGTAGATGAGATGTTAATACGGCGTCACGGCGATTCCAATGTTGAAACCGGATCAATGACAAACAGAGCGTTGGATACTTGTTTCAGAACCTAACTTACGTCTCAATTTCATTTAATTTTGATACAAAAAAAAAACTTTCATTTTCTTTTACATACTTTTTTGTTCACAACAACATTATTGATTTGATCTTTGTTGTTATATTATGTTGTTTTGTTACCTGTAATGATATATTAAATTGTTAAGTTTTTATTTTTATGTTTATAACAGCTTTATTTAAATACAAAGTTGCATCCTTACTCAGTTCAAACAATTCCTTAAATCCTAACTATATTTGGTAAATAGCCTGCCAACATGTATTGTAATGTATATTCATTCACCATCTTTGAAAGGTGCATATCAGGAAATATAAGGGATTCTTTTAATTAAATAGCCATTACTTTGACAAACACACACACACACACACACACACATATATATATATATATATATATTTGGAAGAAGGTACAGGAAAAACTGATAGAAACATATAAAAGGGTCAAACACAATACAGATTTTATGATGAATACAGTTTACACTTTACGCTGCTGCCACTGGACAAAGAGGTGACGGCTATCACCCGACCTAGGTCTTGTTCTATCAGAACTCATCAGGGGGGAGTGGGGGAACGCGCAACACAACTTCATCAGAGTTTTTTTTTTTACATCCCAATTTCCTGCACCTTCTTCCAAAAATAACTCTATCGGAATAACCCGCTTCGGTGACCACATGGTTCAAGGTGTCACTCTCGTGTTGGACTAGAATGCTGATGACAGGGAGAACAGGGTTTGAATCTCGGTCGAGTGTACCGAGTTTTTTTTTCTTCCAAAATTGTTTTCTACTCTACTTCCACACAAACGCGGGTACACTTACTCTAGATTCAACCTTCTTCATCCCAAACTCATCAGCGTAATTAGTATATATGCATATAGCCTTAACAGGTAGTAAGACTTGGCGCCAAGTATGTACATGAGTGGCTTGCATTAGTGATGTAGGCAGATAAAGGAATCAGTTTTACGGAGAGGATGAGGTTCGAAACCTGGTTGGGTGTATTGGAGTTTTTTCTCTCCCCCTTCTTCCTAAATGAACTTACATCCTCCCTCAATGCAAATGTGAGTGCATTTACACCCCTTCCTTTCATCTCTTCGTCATCAGTGTAGATATGTGAATAGCCCAGATGTGTCGTAAGAGACAAAACTATTTTTTCGCACCACATCTTACTACTCGTTCAGGTTATATGTTTATGTAATAATTACACTACTAGGATTACGGAGGTTTGTTTAGAGGAAGTGTACCCATATTTGCGTGGAGGGAGAGTGGAAAACCATTTTGGGAAAACCACGCTCAGTGCACCCGACTGAGGCCAGGATCTCCCTGTCATCAGCGGTCTCATCTACTGCGAAAGTAACCCGCCTCGGTGGCGTAGTTGGCTAACGTGCTTGTTGTGTTGAGCTCGACTACTGAAGACGGGGAGATCGAGGTTCAAATCTCGGTCGGGTGAACTGGGTGTGGTTTTTCCTAATGGTTTTCCACTCTTCCTCCACGCAAATGCAGGTTCACTTCCTCTAATTCAACCTTCCCAATTCCTAATCCATTAGCGTAATTAGTACTTAATGCGTATAACCCGGACGGGTAGTAAGACGCGGTGCTAAATATTAAATACTGCGACAGTAGCACCTTAGACCATGCAGCCACCGAAGCGGGTAACAATTTAATTAAATTGGTCAAAAGGAAAGGGACACAAAAAATGAAAGACTTTCCCTTTCTTCCATTTACCATTTACTTGAGATTTAAAGGTACATAAGAATTATTTTTTTGTCAGATCAATCAAAATATAAAGTGTCGCAATCTCACTGTTGCAATGATGCCAAGTGTATGCCCTAAAAATAAACTGGTACAGTTTGATAAACATTGGATTAGTAACAACAATAACATAAATAATAACTAAATATATATTTTTTAGCTTATGACTTCAAAGAATTTAAAAAAAAACATATATCTAAACAAAATAACAAACATAAATGATGGGGAAAAAAAAGATTGGGGGTTATTTAAATCATGAGATCATTTGGTTCATAACATTTCTAAAAATCGCTATCATCTTTATTATGTGATGTTTCCTCAATAAATCACAAGTTAAAGCATTATCCGTGATATGATTGCTGCAAATGTTTCTATTTGTTACCAAGAAACTTCAGGAGAATTTTTATACATATATTGATATTTTATACATTATTTGAATCAAAACAATACTTATATAACAAGAAACAGAAAGGTTATGTATATACAACTATCAATAAATAGTTTCTTATATATTCAAAATGGAAATCCAGTTTCCAGATGTATTCATGGCAATGACCACCTTTTTTTTTATATAGCACATTTAGGCACGAAATCGAGGAAAAAAATTCAGGAGATGTTCTAAGATCTATGTAGGATATTAAATTAAATTAGTTGAAAAAAAGACACCTGGACACGAGAATCGAACCCAGGATCTTTGACTTAGTATGCCACTGAGCTATCCAGGAATAGTCCTGTGCCCAGGGTCGTTCTTCACTCATATTTTAAGGCAGAGTCTGTGATGGACATGCGGAAATCATCGACTACCATGAATTATCGATGATACCATAGTCACCAACGACACAAGGTCGGCTCTTTGCTGCCATTAATACAATACTACCAACTATTGTATTTAGTACATTCCTTATACCAACATACATCAACATAAAACAGCTATCTCTTATATAATACACCATTTGATGAATAAACCTTTTCTTTGGTCTGTGCTGAGAAATATGTCAAAGATTATGAACATAGTTAGGAATAAGACATCAATTATTGTAGATTGATTTTAAATGATATGCAATATTTAAGTAGAACAATACAACTATTGACATATAAACGTAGAACAGCACAAGAAATAAAAAAATCTACATGATTTTACAAAACATAATTGAATGATTACACTCAATTCATACTAATTTGCTCAAGGTAATTTATGGCAGGGTTATTCTAGTTTATTTCTAAGTGTGTTGGTTGTAAAATACAACTATTAT
Source organism: Timema monikensis (assembly GCA_902151445.1). Classification (NCBI taxonomy): domain Eukaryota; kingdom Metazoa; phylum Arthropoda; class Insecta; order Phasmatodea; family Timematidae; genus Timema; species Timema monikensis. The sequence continues at coordinate 269,815 of CABFVZ010000136.1, forward strand.
TAAAAATAATATCTTATTTGACCACTTTTAATTTTTTTTAAACTGAAGAGATGTTAGGAGTCTTAATATTGTAAGATTTAGATTTGATTCAAAATAGTTTCTATATTCGAATTTGATGGTTTTTTTACTCCATATTAAAATCCATAATTCATACTTAATTAACAAATTTAAATAATAAGACCAGACACCAGTTGTTTGTGACAGCGAATATCTTGTATTTTTTTAAAGTATCCATGACCACATTTAAGTAGATATTAATCAACCTTTACACAATGATTATAAAATGTGGTGTGACCTTTATTTGATTTTTAACCTTTTGCGATTAGTGCTATTTATTACATTATTTTTTTTAATAAACCAAGCCTAAAATTTGTCAATAATATTTATTAAAAATGTTTTTAATTAGTTTATTATTGGATTGGGTTAAGAAACTTAACACAGTAAAATATTCAACAGAGATTTGATTTGAAACCTCATCATACTAAGCCTAAAATAAATTATTCGATTCATATCTGTACCTATATTTTAAAATAAAATATTTGATCCAATTTTTTTTAAACATGGTACTCGCCTAGAAAGCAATTCAAAATTAATTTAGCATGAGATTCCATTCAGATTCGACATTTTTTTTTGTATATAAGATTCGATTCAAGTGAGTTAGCCATGATTCGGATTAAATAATGAAATTTATGGATTCATACAGGCTTAGTGAGTTTCCAAGAATTGATTCTTCCTCCTGCTCTTTTGGGGTGTCTAAAAATAGAACAGTAAGTTACAATTTCAGTAACGCTAACAAATTTCCATTACTGCCAAATGTGTGTGCTTTATTTAGAGTGTGTCCCTATTGTACAGTCATTGGATTGTGTATGGTCAATAAGTCTTCATAAGTTCTATCCGTCAGTTTCCATTTAATTGTGTAGTGACTTTTTACTAAGCGTTCTTTAATCCTAAACTCCGTTTCTCGACTAACTTTTCACATATTATTCTGTGTTTTCCAAGTTTTCAGTAATCCGAGGTAATCTCATTCCCATCCATTTTGATTATCAAGACACTACTGAATATGGTTTACAAATAAAATAAACACGACTTGGAGAGAGATATTATTATACATTTGGCTGGAACAACCATCTATTGCCAAAATGGATAACATAGTGGTGAAATGTATATTAATGATAAAACAAATATGTTAAAATATACATATACATATGCATCAATATTAGGGAAATAATTAATGTGTGCACGTACAAAGTGAGTGTAAACATTAAAACATTTAACGCTTAACTCACACCTAATGGCTGCCAGAATATTACTATGACATATTATATAATTTGTGTAATCTAAAATACTAATATTGAGATTATGATATTCGTATTGCTCCCACTATAGTTTATTGTAGTAATTAATTAATTAATTAATTACATTATGCGGAATGGGAAAAGGTACAAAAAGAAAGAGGAACAAACAGAATAGCTCTTTCACAATGAAGAGAGGAACACGGTCAACATGGCTGCCACTGGATAGTAAAGTAAAGCAATCGTTAACTCTCAATCTCTTGACCTAGGTTTCTTTCTATCGCAACTCGTCAGGAGAGAGTGTGAAATGCGCAACTAAACTTCCTAAAGGAAACGAAAAGAAACAACATGCAGGGGCTTTTGTCAGAAGTGTGAGAAGTATAATTTGGAGCAGGGACGTGCCGAGGAAATGAAGAGACGTGATCTACAGGATGCACTTTGTACTAATATTACCCTACGCAGAGGAAATGTGGATAATGACGGAGGAAGGATAGGAGCTGAATTCAAACCTGTTAGACGAAAGGACTGAGAAATAGTATTGGAGTGACAAGAATCGATAGAATAAGACATTAAAGGGTGAGAGGAATATTTGAGGAGCCACACCAGAATGGGATAGAGAAGACACGAAGATACCATAGAAGATGTTGGATATTGAAGTGAAGGACAGGAGCCCAAGGGACAGGTGACTGAAGGAGTGTTAAGGAAGGAGACAGGGTCATTGTGGAGAAGAGGTGGAGGAAAGAAAGGATATAAATTGGAGAGGCTTATATTCCAAACAGACCCGGCCATTGGCTGGAAACTGATCATGTTGACGAATGATAGGACATTTAGATAGTAACACGTAAAAGAAAGAAATAATATGAAGGACATATCTTATTTGTTCACTTTACAATTTCTTATCTAAATGTCTTTTCGTTCTTTATCAATTTATTTTGTCTCTCCTTTTATTTTCTCTCTTTCTCTCTCAGAAAGTTTTAAAACGGGTTTCACTTATTCCCCGTGGTAATTTAACTCGAAATAGATAAACTAAAAATGTCTGGGGACTAGCCTAGTCCTACTAGTCCATTGACGGCACTGTGCAGCATAATTGCTATGTATTATGACATAAGAAAGAAAGTTCCGCGTTTTTCAGAGTTTGTGGATTACAGCGAAACAATACATCCATACACTATACTTATAATCGAAGACTGTTCTACACCACATAAAATAACATCCCTCGAATATCTTTTGACATCATGTTTTGATCAGTGATAATATACTTTATATTTACTACTATACACGATAAACTTTATATCATACATTATAAAACAATAATATTTTATTAATATTGCATGAGATGTTACTAAAGTAAAATAAAAATGTTTTAAACCAAATAATAGCCCGACGTCATCATAAAAGTAAAATCTTTAATAACTTTTATGAGGCACACACTAAGATTTTTTTTTTACATTGAAATCAAGCGCAAAACTGACGATTCAAGTGTCAAAAGTTGTTCAACTGAAAATAAAACTACAAGAGTCCAATTAACACACTAGGGCAGAGGTTATAAAACTGTGGTGGCACGAGATAGCCAATTTTTGGTGTGATTTTTGAAATGTAAAATTTTTTGTAGTTATTTGAAAATATGAAATAATGAAAAAAAAAATTAAAAAAACAGAGCGTGAAAACAAACAGTAGTAAAATATAGAAATTTAAAAAAATCTCCCCTCCCCTTTTTCATGTCCATTAAAACTTGGTAGCGAAAAAATATGTTGCTTTAAAAATTGGGCCCCAGTCCCAAAAAGTTTGGGAAGCACTGGTCTAGGATATTTCACTTGCACCTTGGACTCTAATTTGAAAATTTAGGACATGAATCACACTCTGTATTCAATACCAAAATAATAATTAGATTTTTATGGAGTTGTGTAAGTAGCTAACTGCAGATATGATAGTGCTACCAAATACAGCCAGTTGCACTTTTAAATACACATAAAAACCGTGGGAACTCCTTGCATCTGAACGATGCAACCCCTCCCCACCCTCTTCTTATTTCACTAATTATTGTGTTTGCAGTAGCTTAAATACCCATGTGGTGCAACTAGCACTTAGAATTGTGCTTACAATGAGCTCTGAAACAATTTTACCTCAATTTTCTTAAATACAGAAAGATTTCACCTATGTGCAATGGATCCTTCCCACATTTTCCCTAGGTGGGCTTTCATGATTAAATTTACACTTATTAGTTCATTTCCCATGTTCCTTATTTTTATCAATTTTTCATTATTATAAAATAATTTACCTTTAAGTTATAAGTTACATAACAACCAAAGACAAACATTTAATAAACAGAAAATTTTACAAGATATCTTGTTTGTAAATATATTTTTGCCACAAGTTTAAGTTTAAGTTGACATATATTTTTTATAGATTTAGTATTTGAAAAAAAAATTGTAGCTCTACATAACACGAAATTAATTTCAAACAAAAAAGTGTCCAAACGGCTATATATGACTAAATTACTTCTAGCCTCCTACAAATGTTTGTCTCTTCCACTGAAGAAGCGACCTAAGCGCACCAAATTACTGTGATGTTTTTTAATTGTGAGCTTTGAGTCCTGCTAATTTTAACATAATGAGAATAACATAATCTTTGGTTCCAATAAACCCAGTTTGACTCTTAGCTGTTGCTGAATCAATAAACATCAACAAAGCATTGCTATTCAAACCAAAGGCTTCGCTATAATTATACTTCACTAAATAAACAGCATGCAAACTAAACAACATTTTAGACCACATATCAGTACAAGTAATCTCAATTGAGATGCTCTTATCTCAGCGTGTTTTTATGATAGCACTATTATATAATTATATCTTCTCTCTTTATAGCACTTCATACTGACACTTAAGCATATTGGTTTGGAAGTGTCAGTACTTTGGTGGTATATGTATGCTCATTAGCATATTACAGAATAATCATACTTTGTGTAAGCCCAGGGAGCATCGCAGACACGCAAAAGCGCACGCAAATGATGGGCTTCTTCTGTATTTATGTCATCTTGAGTAGACGATCATTTACTGTATTTTTATTCACTTTTTTAATAAACCAAACGTGTAATTTTTAAGGAAGTTGACCTTTAAAACGCATTAGTGCATTTTGTAACTGTACAGTGATAATGTATATCAATTAGTGTGGTATTTTTATAAGCGCTCTATATCAATTAAACCCATATATGGCATTATCATGGGGAATATCTGTTCACTCATTTTATGAACAAAAGTACATAAATAAATTTGAGGTATAAATACTATTTCAAAATAAAACTTTTAAAAAATATATACATAATAAAGTAACACAGATAACATAAATATAATACTATTTTTTTCTTTGGACACTGGAAAGGTTTCATGTAACATTTTACACACGTACACAATCCACTATAATATATAACAACACATGAAATTGAGAAGGATAGTTACATGAGAAACAAAGGAATAAATGATGGATTAATATGAGTGAAGGGACGACTCCTGGATAGCTCAGTGGTTAGAGCATTGGCGTAATAAGCCAAAAGTCCCGTGTTGAATTCCCGTGTCAAGGTGTCATTTTTAAATTTGAAAAAGGCGTAATTGTTTAAGAGTGATTGTTGCTATATGCCTCAAGTGAAAAACATATGAATGCCACCCCCCCTCCCCTCCTGTGCAACATTTTATCTCAATATTTAATATATCTGGGTTCAATTATGTCATCAGAAACAAATAATTAATAAATAAGGTAGAAAAAATACTGATATTAAAAGTTATTGGCCTGAAAATAAGTAATTATAGTAATTTAGTCCGAGCATGGCGATAATCGAAATTTTGAAAAATACTTTTGAGTGTAGTTCAGTCGTTCCAATTTATTTTCTCACAAATATATGAAAAATCAATTGCGGTAGTTTTGGTTTCCAATGAAAACATTGAATACATTATCATTTATAATTCCTCAAACAAAACACAGGAATTTCAGCTCGATTAACATAATTATCTCTGGGGGAATCAAATATTCCCAAAATCTATTAGATGTTTAACATTTAATATCAGTAGTTGTAGATAGCAAATGAAGGTCAAAAATATAATGTTTCCTAAAACTAGACCACGATTTGAATATTAAAATATATTCTAATAATTTGAATTCGGCAACTAAGTTCAGTCAGTAGCGTGTCTGCCTAGTGAGTTAAGGGTGCCAGGTTCGATTCCTAGCATGGCCGAAAAATTTATAATCGGTGAAATATGGGTTTGCCCCTTCACTTTGATAAATTAACGGCCGGGGACTGTATGTTGTGCCTGTCCTAGTCTTACGTTCGATTATAAGGCATATGAAGATACAACAAGCCTAGCAAGCCGGTGGTGGAAAATATATGACTAGAATAAAAAACTGACCACAGGCCAAAAACCGTAATGGATGTAAAAACAATCTAATTTCAATTAAATTTATTTGTCCGTCAATCAATTATTTAAGTTGCCAAACAGAACCAAACTCAAGAGAACTCTCATTTTAAGTTTATTAAAATTAAAAAAAAAATTGAAGTATGTATCGTATTTACTTGAATACAAGACGAGTTTTTTTCCACTATCTCAAAATCGTGAGTCTTCTTATATTCACGCACTTGAAATATTTTTTGTAAGAATCAATATTTGTTATACAGGTGCAGAACGCAACACCCAATATTTTATTAGATCGGAGTGTAGTTTGTTAAATCGAAATTCAAGGTCAGACTTTCCACTGCTGGCACACCCACCCACTCTTGATTTATGAAATTGTCAGGAATTGAATAAAAGTATGACCCATTTCGCTGGCCACATGGTCTACTTTGGATATCACCGCTGAAGTAACCGCATGGTTACTATCGGGAACTAGCGTTGTCAATCTCCCCTCAAATATAAAACAAGTTTCACAACGTTAGTTCGTCAATGTTGCCGGTAGCTCCTTCTTACCCCAGCACACCACCTTCACACATAACTGAGAGCGAGGAGATTTGGCAACAGTTAACTGAGAGGGAGAAAGAAGATAAATATTTTCTCTATATGGCCTGAAGTTCCCTCAGAGATGATATTGGGTTTAAGGCCCTACTCTTGCAATAGAATGGACTGTTTATGACGGAGAGATCATAGTTCGATTTCGGTCGGCTTTACTGAGGGTGGCTTCCCCTAAATGGTTTCCAACTTTCTCTCTAGACGCAACTACAGGTACTCTTCATCTAAATATAACCTTCCTCATCCATAGCCCATTAGCGTAATTAGTACATAAGCGTATAGTCTGAATCGCAGTTGGTGATAGTAAAAATAGGGGTAAGGTGTCAGACTTCTGTGCGGGCGGCCGGGGTTCAATCCTCAGTCCCGGCATAGATTTATCTGATTACCAAACCCTTCCTTCACCTCTGGCAAGACATCTTGTGAATGTGGGGAATGCCAGGCCGCCACCGTGGTTCGGATTCCACGTTAAACTGTAGGTCCTCCATTTCATCTCACAATCAGCCTACCATTACACATTAGCGTAAGTGCGTATAACCCGAACGGGTAGTAAGACGCGGTGCTAATAATAATAATAATAATGATAGTAAAAATGAAAGTGTTACTATAAAATCTATTGATCCCTACATGTTAAATATTTGACGAAGCCACAGTAACTTCATTCTTAAATTAATTAAGTTAATGTGTATTGTTAAACCTAACATACAAACATAGATGATTTTTTGAGGGTTTGTCTTATATCCAAGTAAATACGGTATGGTCTCTACCGTCCCTAAATTAAACCGCTTTCCACCATCGAGACTTAATGCGAATAACGCGAATAGGTGGGTGCATGAAACTAAATGTTAAGCTCGTCTATTATTCTGGTTTGTCCGAGATAAAAAGGTTGAGATTCGAGTCTTGGCTAGGTACTTATACTTTGGTGCTTATCCCTAAACGGTTTCTCACTTTTCCTTAATGCCAATTTAAGTACCTTTCCTATATTATTCATCCCTTGACCACCAGTTTAATTAAAATGTAGGATAAAATGCGAAGCAAAAAAAAAGTAGTTGATACAGAAAATAAAATTTCTTTTGAACGCTAACTTATTAAGAAGATATTTAATGACAAACTCCCATCGTTTCTCAAGTAACCATTACAGTCAGTGTGTCAAAAAACACAAAATAATTAAATTAAAAAAAACCAACCTAAAATTGTACTCTTGGTTTACAAAGTTTGACGTCGTCCTGCGGATAGAAAGAGAAAGGAGAATGCAGCATGTTGTACAAGGGATCCAACGGGGACAAACTTAACAAACAATAACAGGCCCAGGGAAATATGTATTTTGACAGTTGGTTATACCCTTCAGATGCTCCAAGCCATTACCACCTTCTTGAATGGGACAAATAGCCCTTTGCCCGGGTCACTGGGAACAAGAGAAAACGAACAGGAAATTTAATCATAAATATATTAAAAACTAAGTTTGTACTAACACAGAATGGATATAGTAGGATTATAGTGGGAAGGGCCTTTTTTAAAACATTAACATATTTTTCTTAGGCCAACATTGATAACATTTTATTATATTATTAATGTTTTTAAAGGTATTGATAATATCTATCAACAGTAAGAGCTGCCGATAGTATAACTTGATGTATGAATAGATGTAAATAGATATAGTAACTTTTCTAGCGATCAAATAAGATTCTTCTTATAAAAATTGGACTGTACAAGTGATCCAAAATCCAACCTTTTTTATTTTTATTATTTGAGATATTTAACGTGCACATTCTGAACTAATTTATTATATCAGCAGATGAGAATTTCTATGAGCGAGAACGAAAGGGCTTACATATTTTACCTCAAAGGTAATTTCACATATCTTCCAGGGTTCTTTTACAAGCCACGATCAACATAGGACCGACGGCTTTACTTCCCCTCTGACAGAAGTTGTACCAAGGATCTTTGTCGCTCAAGGAAAAGCCGCCGACCTCGGCTTGGTTTGATGAACTCGTCACATTTTGATCATAAGGTCTCACATGGGGAGCTTCTCTTGGCAGGAGTGTACCGGTAAACTGTAGCTTTCGCTTCACTGTTCGGTTTACCGTGTGAGCGTGTGCGCACCGGCTTCAGAGGGTAAGTTTAGTATTGAAAAGGTAACAACCCACAAGTTGTCCCCGAGCCTGATGTGATCAGAGCAAGAACACCTCGAACACCTTTAGTGGTGTTTAGCCACCGTTCAAAGCTGACTTGTTGGAGATGTGGGTAGAGGTTGTAAACCGTTGAGAAGGGAAGGAGCTAATAGAGGGTAGGAGGGGAAAAGAGGGGATGAGAGGGACGAATAAAGAGAGGTGGGAATAAAAAGGTGGAGAATATTCAGAAAGGGTGGAAAGGAAGGTCGAGGATGGGAAGGATGGATTAAAAGAAGTGAGAAGGAGGTGGAGAATACTCAGAAAAGAGCGGAGAAGGGTGTTAAAGGGGTTAAAATAAAAGGGCTTAGAGGAATTAGGAAACTTACAAAGAAACGTGGAAGAGAGCAATCGTGAGGTTAAAGGAATGACAAGGAAATGGTTGGGAGAAGCGGGGAGGAGAAAAATAAAATTTAAAAAAATATTCAGATAGTATAGAAGACCTGCCCACTCACCAATCGAAGAATCTGCGACCCTGGAAAGAACCGTCGCAGTCCCCCGAGTCTTGCGGAAGTTCAACCCCCACGTGGGGTTCCACGCGGCCAGGGACGTTGCCCATATACCTCACGCGGCCCACCATCACCCGCCCCTCGTTGCTGATTATCTTGACAAAGTAGTCGAGCTTCAAGTCCCGCGGGATCTTGGGGAGGAAGGGCTTGGCGGACTTGGGCGGAACAAGCTCTGGAAGGAACAAATCTGTACAGAGGCTGATAATCTTTGTATCGGGGGAGAGAAACTCATGAGTTGTTAGCAGTTGTTGTTAGCAGAGCAACTCGTGAGTTGTTATCAGGGAAACTTGTGAGTTGTTAGCATAGCAACTCAGACTTAATACACTATACAGTAGCCTCTCGAGAGATCAAGTTGAAACGGGGTGGGCCGGTTTCATTTCAATGAACACTCAAATTACTCAGAATTACCAGGAAAAAAAAAAATCAAATTCTTGTTTTTATTAGTTGTAAATTTGAAAAATGACACCTATACACAGGAACCGAACTTGGGATCCTTGGCTCGGCACACGAATGCTCTACCACTGAGCTATTCAGGAACCATTCCATACTCAAAGAGTCATTTTAGCTCTTAGTTTTAAGGCAGTCTCTGTGATGGACGTTTGGAAAACACTCTCTAATATGTATAAAGATCCCATAGTCGCCGGTGACTCCAGAGGTGTGATTCATGTCGACATTAGTACAATAACAATTTGTACATGAAAGCGAACAAAATGAAACAAAACCACCACTTGTACAGTTTTTATTATTTAGCACTGTGTCTTACTACCTGTTCGGGTTATACGCTTTAAGTACTAATTACGCTAATGGATTAGGAATAGGGAAGGTTGAATTAGAGGAAGTGAACCCGCATTTACGTGGAGGGAGAGTGGAAAACCATTTAGGAAAACCACCCCCAGTTCACCCGACCGAGATTTGAACCTCAATCTCCCCGTCCTCAGCGGTCGAGCTCAACACGATTAGCGTGTTAGCCAACTACGTCACCGAGGCGGGTACTTGTACAGTTAAATGCATATAACTAGCGAAGCTTAGAAGATGAAAATGATCTTAATGTTATGGATATAGCCTCATCAAACATTATAAATGTTTAGATTACATAATAAAAATAAAAGGTGTAAAGAAGCATCGCAGTCCCCTGATTCTTATGGAAGTTCAACCCCAACATGGGGCTCCAAAAGTGGTTTCATAAATACATACACACATGATAAGAGTATTATTGGAATAGAATATACAACAACCATCAAGTGCTTTATTGTATTTTTACTTGTGATCGCTGTTCTATGCGTAACCATGCATTATTAATCTGTAAACGGAAATATTTCTAACTCAAAATATTCAAACCCTTGAACTATCAAGATCCAACTGTATCTAAAATATGTAAGGAAACTTGAATGCTAAAATAAAAAAAAAGTATTGATATCAACTTGGATACCAAAACACAGCCCAGGACTGATAACTCCCATTCCGTGCCAATTGACCTGGGGCTTATACCTTTCTAAGAATAATTTTTAACTCATTAATTTAAGGTGAGATTTCGAATGTGAACAATGTAAGTGTGTCAGTTTCTTGTTTCTTAAATATTGAGTGCAATATAAAAGTTAAATAGGTTTTTTTAAATAAAAAAGTAGTCTTGTTAAAGTCGAAACAGAGACACAAGACGTCAAGTAATTTATTTTATTTCATGAGAGCATACAAGTGAAAACAAAATGTGTAAACATACTTACTTGTATTCCGAGAAAGTTCCTTAAGGTATGATTTTAAATAGAGATGGGTCTAATACACTTTTTTTTTCACAAATCCAAATCTCGAATCTAAATCTTAATTTTACTTATGAATCTCAACTACAAATCTTAGAAAACATAGGAGACAATTAATAAGTCTTAGATTGCTTCAAAGTACATGTTAAAAAGTTTTGTCAAAAAGCTTTCAATATAACATTCATACAGTCATTTGACACCTTAGATCAGTCGATAGTGTGTCCGATTACTGAGCTGAGGGTCCTGGGTTCGATTCCCGACATGGCCAAAAATTTATCATTGGTGAAATGTGGGTTTACCCTTTCACAGTGATGAGTTAACGACTGGGGACTGGATGTTGTGCTTGTCCTAGTCTTATGTTATATTATAAGGCATATGAAGCTATAACAAGCCCTCAAGCCGGTGGTGGAAAATATATGACTAGAATAAAAAATCGGCCCACAACCTGGAAACAGTAATGGATGTAAAAAATTCAGAGTCAGTAAAGTGATAAATTAATGGTCTGGGGTATGATTTCTAGAGTTATTATAAAATCATGTTGTGCTAACACCACCAATAAGCAGTATAAGAACATTAATTCTGATTTAAAATTCGAAAGTCTATTTTTTTTTGTCAAATCTCTAATTAATGCGTTATTTTCTCGAGTCATCAATTCTCAACTGTCCTTAACGGGACATTGGTTCAAATCCCAGTCGGCGGGTTATTGTTTCTCTGTCGTCCTCATGCGCAATGCTACTCTGCTATTAAAGAGTAACTCCCGAAGAACAGATACGAGTGCCACCACCTCAAAGTGATGCACATCACCCAGAAGGAGGTGTCATCCAATTTTAACTAGTGATGGATTATTCGTGACTGAGCAAGAGCTGTGAACAAGCGACTCTTGTTTTGTGAGCGATCGTTCGTGACGCCATTACATATTACACATCACAGCATAACAGCCCTAGGTTAATACAGTTTGTACTCAACACTCTCCCTCGCATTTTATTACTAGCATAATATGGTACTATAAGTGTTTAACCCGAATGGCTAAATCATTTTGCGAGGCAACATTTGAAAGCATTGGGGTTGGGAGGCGGAATGGGTGATGACTAACTCGTGATCCTAACTCTCCCGGGAGTTCTGAGAACAAGAGCTAAGCTCTTTCAGTGAGCAAGCCAAAAGGCGAATGATACGACTCATTTGAATGACTTTTGAGTGAGCGAACCTAAGTGAGCTAACTCCGTCTGATAAGCTGGGGTTCAACCCGTCACTAGTTCTAAAACACTTGTCAGTACCTCGGATGTGATCCGGCTCAGAGTACTTGCGCCCAAGTCTCCGCCTGCCCACCTTCCCCCAGTCAGCGCCCGTGAGGATCGAGTCGATGGAACGACGGAGGTACTCCTCGGCCTCGTCGATCAGCGAGTCAGTCGAGTCACCGCTGTCAATATCGAGGTCGACGCGGAGGTCAGGCAGGGACTGGCCAGGGTGGGTAGAACGCCGCAGGGAAGACTCTACAACGCAATACAACAAGTTACACATACGACGCAACCGAGTTGTTGTTTTTATGTGTGAATTATATCATACTAACTATACTACCTACTAACAACCAGTTACCTGCTTCAATTTGAAAACTATATATATTTACTACCTTGCTTTCATGCTAACTACGTTATATATCCTTTAAGTCCTGACTTGCTTGTCCCCACCTTAAGGATACATAATTAACACTGAGAAGACTGACCTTGGAAGGTTACTTTGTTTTTAGGTCTGTTCTTTGAGGGCTGCAGTTTGGAGCTCTTGATGGAAGAAATGCTGTACTGCGACTCACGCCCACTCATCCACGAGTACAGATTGACATCAGAACGTGGGGCGGGTGTGACATATGAGGAGGTGAACGGCATGCTGCGCGAGCGGTGGGCGTGGGTGGGCGACGAAGGCATAGAACCCCACGTTGGCCTTTGGGACAGGGTGCTGCTCTGGTACATCTCGTATGAGGGTTTCCATGAGTGCCTCCGCCTCGGGTCTAGGGGCTCGTAGCAGAGGGACCCCGACATGGAGGTCAGTGATCCTCTGTACCGAGGCGTGCTCTGATAGAAGTCAGACTTGCTCTGACTACCTCCGTAGTGCATCAGACCACTCTGCGCACAGTTGCAGGGGGACCACGGGTCCTTGCCGAAGTCTCTCGAGTGCATGTACCCCGGTGAGACCATGTCTGTGTTCTTCATGTAGGTAAAAGCTCTAGGGTAATTCCTACACAGATGCTGGGCCGCCGTGAGGTTGGTCGATTCCACGTCTTCTTGACACAAATGGTCTGCGCTGCGTGACAGTTCCGGTACCATGCTTGTGAAATTGATGTCAGAGAGAAGAGTCCGCCTTGCTTCCTGAGTTTTGTCTGATAATTTCAAGCAGTATTTGGTATTAATGGCCTGTTGGATGGGCAAAGCAAACTTTGAGGGTAGCGTTGTGAAATTGTGGGATACTTTGTGCGCCAGGTAACTTTCTGATCTCCACTGAGAAGGTAGAGCTGTGATATCAGTTTGGGCTTCAGATTCTCTCTTGGCGGAGTTTTTCTCAACGAGTATTGGTCTGACCGGGGACTTTCCAAAGTCGAATCTCCCGCTACGTGGACTTTGCCCTGGGTTGGTGGCCGCGACAAACTTGACAGCAAGCGGGCGCGGACTCAGAGGAGCGGGGCCAAGCAGTTGGCTCCTACTCCCTGTGAGAGCTTCTCTGTGAACTATTGGATGATAAATAAGAGGATTAGGTAGCGTGTTCCTCCGCCCGATACGCGCCGATACATCATTTTCATCAACTACCCCACACTTTGAAATATCCGTTTCGACCAGGACAGAATGGGTCCATGTTTTGGTGAGGTTTGACCGTAGTTTTTCTGAACTGTGGTAATCTTCTGTTTGCATTACCTCATCATCTTCATCTTCCTCTTGGCCGTCTTCGGCCACCTCCTCCAAACTATCTACTCCCGGTAGCTTAATAAGATTGGATCCAGGATGCCAAGAATCGGACTCGGTGATGGACACAAGGTCTTCTCGTAGAACCCCCAGCTCTTTGGTTTCCTCTGTCGTGAATATCAGCTCGATATCGTCCAGCTCTTCCGATTCATTGTCAGACTCACCCCCCACTTTGCTACCCTGCAGAGTGCCTGGTTCAGGCTGACTGGTCTCGCTGCAGAACGATTGGTCTCCATCTTCCGACCTAATACTCGGCTCCCTACGTCCTAACTTTTCCGGTGCATCCCGTTTCTCTTCGCTGGGTTCCTCCCCCGACCGCCCCCTCTCTTCCAAAGCAACCTTATGACTCTCTTTTGAATTAGCATCTGCGACAAGTTTCTCACTTTCCTGAGTTTCAGATTTGGACTGCTCCATGTGTTTGGTGTCTGTTTCGACCGAGACTAGAGTCAGTTTGCGCGGGATACTCTCGAAGAAGTCTACGTACCCTGGTACCTTCCCATTGGTAAGGACCCTCTGTCTTAGAATGTGGTTCTCTATCGACAATTTTTCTATGGTTTCTGCGTACACATTCGTATCGGCCTGTGCCTGAACCTTGACGCGGAGAGCTTGCAGTTCAGAGCGCGACTTGTCGAGAGCAGTCCTCAGGGATACCACTGTCTGGTGGAGGGCTCTTACTGTGTCCAAGTTGTATGGCGGCAACAAATGTCCTCCCTTGCCGGTGTCCATCTAGGTTCTGCACCGATCATCTCGAGACAAGCTAGCACGATAGGTTATAAGTCGACCAGTACTCTGCAAGAGTACAGTTGGGTGGAGGGATATATTAGTATTGGGGCTATTTTATTTTGTAGCATTTAAAGGCACCCGAATGAGTTCCATATTCAGTCGTACCACTGGAAAAAATTACATTATCTATTAGAAGTTAAATAAAATAAAAATATTTTTTTGCCTCACAATATCTTGTTTAAGATAAATTTATACTCAGTATATTTAACTAAACTAAATACAAAATCAACTAGTTACGAAATTACTTGGAAATTGCGTAGATACATGAGATAGCTTAGGTGAAAATATGGGCATAATACTCTTTACCCATCCCATTTTAGACTTTTTTCATTGTTATGGTACAATGTTTATATATTTTATTCACTTTATCACACACATCAGAATATGTAAAAATTAATCACACAGAGATTTAGAAAATTTTAAGATCTTTAATAAATACATCCAATTAAAACCTGACAAGACATTGCCCGAATCACTTTCAGAATGCAAATATTGATGATTACGTTATCCTGTTAACTGGACAGATAATATCATCCCATGATACTTTACGTTACACCAGTGCCCACTAAAACATATATAGTCATTGTATACTGTGTATCACACAGGTTTAATTATTAAATTTAGACCTAATAGTTTATATTATCTAGAACTATAAATTAAATTTATTAACACATGAAATGTTAGGTTAAGCTGGGTTGGATGAGTATCAGCCCTATTTCCATCACTCCATAAATATTATGTTTATGGTGTAGGTTAGGAATCAAGAAGGTTGAATTTAGAGGAAGTGAGCCCATATTTGTGATGAGGGAGAGTTGGAAAACCATTTAGGAAAAAAAAAAAAACAGTTCACCCGACCGAGATTCGAACCTCAATCTCTCCATCCCAGGCAATCTGACTCAACACGCGACAGCTAACTAAGAGGTTTTATACTTTTAGAATTTAGTAGTCATAGATACTTTTGATCACCTACAGCAATTCAAATCACTTGACGAAGTAAAATTTACTCCAAAGTATAGTTAATTATGCTCATTGTAGATGGTGTTTTTTTTTTTTATGACTTTGTAGTTGATAAAGTCTGTTTGGGGGCTTAGTGTAGTGTGTTCAAATTGTTCTAGAATGACTTAGGTGAGTGGACATTTTTCTTATTTAGGCTCTAATTTAAAAGCTTTTTCTTTTTTTGGTTGAATCAATTCTTATGTGTTTTTTTGTGTTTGAAAAAAATATACAGTTGATCTCATATGAGTAATTTCAAGAATTTAAAAACTGAAAATGGGGTGGATAAAGCGTACTATAAACTAAAATTTTATTAGGCTTATTGGAAACTATAAAACTATACTATAGTTTCCTAATTTTGTTGTTGTTGTTGGTGGGACATTGGCAACATTGATTAAGACAAATCATTCACAAGAATTACTTGAATCAGTCACACAGACTAGCAAACTTAAAATCAAACCAGACTTTATAGCACAGAACTATATTAATATTGAATAAATTGACTGAAATGCATAATATATTTAAAAGCAAATATATTAACGCCACAAATTCAACATTCGTTTCAGATCACAATAATAATCAATAGTTTTTTTAAGTGTGCCTCCCTCCTCAATCCTTAAGCTCACTATTAAGTAATGCAATAAAACATATAAAAATTATACAATGATACATACTACCTTACTGTATTTACCTTGATTGCTAAATCTGTTTCAGACAATAATCAATTGTAAATAATTATGATACTTTAGTTTACAAAGTACAAAGATGTACTATCAACAAAATACGAACGAAGCAGACGAAACTTACGTCAAAACAATACAAATAATGCTACACTAGCGCTATAAGTGATTCTTTTAAATGAATTAATATGCGTTCGATTAAGTAATAAGCAGGCCTTATAAATTTACATTTTCTTGATAATATGTGTAAAGTTATAATTTTCTTAATGTTATCTTTTATAAACAAAATAATTAAATTAGTTAAAGTCTGAAACTATTAATAGGGTAACTTTTGTGGTATAGTTTCCATACTGTTAATAAGTAAATTTGTCTTTTTATGTTGGCAGGCTTTCAACATCGAATCGAATCTCGTTTCAAAACATAAACAGAAAAGTATATAGCTATTGGCATAGATAAGGGGGATATTTGTATATTTGCTACATGACATAGATGTGTACATAAGTATTACATAGCTATGTTGGCATGTCAATGGAAACGGCCAAGATTATATTCATTTAGCAAAATATATCTTCAAAAAAAATACAAACATAAAGACACCCACTGGGTAAGAAGGAAGTACATAAATAGTAAAACGAAGCATAACAATTTTTCTACTGGAAAGGATCAGGTTTGATGTCAGATGGGGGCATTTTTTAATCTCATTGATATGGTATATTGTGGTATAACTATCAAGATATGGGGCCAGCCAAACCAAATAACAATCAAGAGGCTGAACTTAATGATTGCTACCATTAGCTTGATTTATGGTGCTTTTATAATCCAAGTTATTTTTAACTTTATTACAACTGTAAGATTTTTCCTGGGAATTAACCTTTTATATAGACCAAATAAGAAATTAGAACTCTGAAATCTAAACATACAACTTATTGTTTATTGTGTCAATCCTCTACCCATGAGCTGCGCGGGTAAATTTTGTGTTCGAAGGCATTCTATGTTAATTATACAAGCCAGGTCCTAATGTGTTGTGTATTATAAATCCCATGTAGTCGACTGTATTAAACTCAATTCCAATATATTAAATTATTTCATTTAAAAATAAAAATTATATTGGGAGAAATGGTGAAAATAGCATTAGCTTGGGCCAATATGAATGAATTACTGTTGGTCTACCGTACTCTATGGAATTATCTACTTGAAAGTTCATTGCCACATTTACAAAAGTACACCACCTATCCCTATCATGATCTAGTTCTACATGTACTGTCCACCGTAATCTACGAGACTTGATTATCCTAACAATGTCTTGTGATGAGTATAGGGTATTTAATTCATCATTATTAACCACCTCCACTCCTCAGTGACCTCATCTCTTTTTCGACCAAATATCTTCCCAGGCACCTTTTTTTTTTCGAACATCCTAAATATATTTTGGTCATGTGAGGTAAGAAACCATTTTTCAAAACCATAGATAGGAAACACCCGGATAAAACTATGGTTTTTGTATATTCTGACTAACTAATAACATTAATGAGTTATTATATATTGTACATACAATAATAGCCTAATTGCTTTGCACCATAAAACCTAAAACGAGTTGCTAATATAAATTACACTTCACTTTTTTACATATATGTGTTTATTCCCACCATTAATAAGCATAAGCTAAAAAATATGTTTCTATACACACTGAAAACTAATCCAAGTATAAAAAACTTATTCAAGATTTCTTTGCAACTAAAGGTAAGTTACAGTATTGCAGCTAAGACTCCTTGTAGTTATATCAAAACCAAGGTCCACGTTCCGAAAGCCCTTTGTAGCAGAGCGATATTTAAATACCTTAGGTAATTTGAAGTTTGAACGTTCAGAGGAATTTGATTGTACATTTTCAAATCTGGCAATTAGGAGCACTGAGTTTTATAAATTCTACAAGCAAGGTAATCCGTAACACAACTTTCTTTGGAGTAGAAGTAAAGCTGTAGGTCCCATGTCGATTGTGGCAGGTAAAATAACCCTGGATGTGAAAATACCTTTCCCGGCAAAATTGGTAAGCTCTTTCGCTCTCACTCATAGAAATTCTCGGATTCTATTATAATCAGTCGGTTTAGAAAGTACCCTTTAAATACCAAGCAAATAAAAATACTTATATTCTTTAAAGAACACTTACCTAAATGTATGATTTTAATTTCAGTCGGTGAAACTCAAGAAGAAGTTTCCAAAAGACAAAGCGCTACAACATTTCGATGATTTTTACAAGACGGTGTACGGCGACAAATGGCCATCAATTCGGATTGCACTTCTCTCCCCACACAAGTATTGTGCGCTTATCAACAACTTTGGTGACACTGAACAAATAATGACTCACCTTGAGGTGAGTAAAATGAATATAGCTAACACAGAGGGCTCATATACGTTTAATGCACTTGTAGACTGAAGGTATATTAATTGCACAGGAAACTATATTCCAAACTTATGATAAGAACATGTCAACTGTGACCCAAAAATGGTATAAGCTGAAGTGTAGATTTGATTTTAATAAAAGTTTCTTCTAACTGATCATTCAAATTATGGTATTTTTTTTTAGCACTGCAACTTACTACCCGTTTGGGCTAGATGCTTATATTTACTAATTACACTAATGTGTTAGAGATGAGCACGGTCAAATTTAGAAAAAGTGTATCCACATTTGTGTGGCAAGAGAGAGGAAAACCGTTTAGGAAAAAAAAAATATTGGTTCACCCGACTAAGATTTGAGCCCCGATGATCAGCGGAAGGGGTAGGTTAAATGCCTACTTAGTTTTATATGGAGCATGGAAAGAAGCGTCAAAATAGGTAATTAAATAATGTATTTATGTTTTAAAACATTAATTTACAGAAACAAGGTGCATTGAATATTAAAACTTTATTTGAACTGGAGGAAAGGAATATTAAAGAACAGAAGATTGCGGAAACACGGAAGGAAGATCTCGAGAAGATTTACAAACTCGACCAGAAGATGGAACAGTTGATGCTCAGTAAACAGCACGAGGAGGTTGAGTCTGTGTACCCTCAACGTGAGGGTGTATCAAAGGACGGACCAAACAAGCTAGAGCCTTCACTGGTGAGTAGAGCAAATGAAGACTTGCCCCCAGCTCTCTCGAGCGAGAGCCACCATGCTGCTTCTCTGCAGTCCAGCCTGGAGAGTGCGGAATACGACACTCACCGCCTTATAGACCCTTCCGTTGGTTTGTCGGCATCTGCCCTGTACGAGTTTGTCCCCGCCACCAAACTCAAGGGAATGGAGGACTTTGTTCTGGAGTCGGAGCACTACGCTTACTACAAGAAGGACACAGACTTCCCCGTGCACGTCGAGAAGGAACAGAAGCTCAACTTCCCTGATCATCTTCACATCCTCACCTTTGAGCGAGGAAATGTCTCCTATTTTCCCTCGCCGAGACGATCCTCGACTGGCGTATTCAGTAAGTTATTTGTATAGAATGTGATTGAACATTAAAATCCTGGACACTCAATTCCTTAATTCTCTCAAATCCTCAACTCTCTTGAATCTTTAAAATCTTTAATTTTGTTGAATCTGGACTCTCTCACATTCTGAATTTTCTCGAATCCTTGACTCTCTCGAATTTTAGTCTCTCTCAAATCCTGTACTAGGCTATCTCAAATCCTTGACTCTAAAATACATAGTAAAATTCAAGATTTGAGAAAATTTTATATTTGAGTTGGAGGAAAAATAATTTTTTAATTTTTTTTTTTCAAATTTTGAATGAGAATTTGTTTTAGAGCTGATAAACTGCCTTTTCTTGGTTTAATACAACGGTATTATTAAATAAACTTAACACCCAGATGTCAAAATATTATGTTTGGATGTTTTAATGAACTAATTATTATAAAATATTAATATTTATTTATTTATATATATTTGCTATAGCAGCTTAAGAATAAAATAAGTAAAGTAAATCTCTTATATCTACCATGTTTTCTAAGATAATGATTCAAGATTCGGAATGTATGGATAAAATAAAGATTTGGATTCTTAAAATAGTCCATTAGACCCATCTTTAGTTTAATCAGTTTTCTGAAATCTGTTACATAGGTGCTGGTATTGATTTTAACTTTTAAGAAAATAAGTAGCATGGCTAAATATATATAAAAAAAAAAATTGTTTAAATTGTCTCTACCACTTATTTGCGAAACTCAATTGCTTTAAAAGAAAAAAAAACACAAGTTTGAACAAAATAGAGTATTTTTGTATTGTCTTCAGATTATTTTCTTCTGGACGGTGGGTCATTGCTTCCTGTGCTAGCCTTGGATCTGCAGCCGGGGGACAAGGTGCTTGACATGTGCGCTGCTCCAGGGGGGAAGTCCCTTATGATGCTGCAGACTCTGTATCCAGGTACCACAGGAGATTTAGTTTTTAGGTTAAAGGCTTTTTTTTAACATTTAAGGCATCACCATCACAATAGACCAGACTTCTGATGACGGGGTGTACTATGGGTGGTTTTTTTTAACATTTAAGGCATCACCATCACAATAGACCAGACTTCTGATGACGGGGTGTACTATAGGTGGTTTTTCCTAAATGGTTTTCCACTCTCTCTCTTCACACAAATGCAGGTACACTTCCTATTAATTCAACCTTCTAAATCCATAACATGATATATTGTAATTAGTAGTACACATTAGTACTCGCAAGATACCAAAAGTCCTCCGCTAATTTTGAACAAGCGGGTACTGTCCGTTTGTCTCGAGTGTTGACGTGCCGCGCTTGTGTTTTCGCGCAGATATATTGGTGTGCAATGATGTACTGGAGTCGAGGGTGAAAAGAATTCACTCTGTGATGCAGCAGTTCTTGTACGACCTGGACAAGTGGGGGGACCGTCTCAAGGTCACCCAGAAGGATGGCAGGGACATAGATGAGTGTAATGTTTACAACAAGGTCAGTGCGTTAAGCTCGCTTGCAACTCTTGCGATGTTAGTTAATCGCACGTTTGTAATATATTTTCATTTTAGCCGAGGTTTGTACTATTTTCTAGGGATGTACAAGTATTTACAGCTTAGCTAAGCTTTGAATAGATCCTGGAATTGTGTGTCTAGTGATGAAATTACTTATGGTTTCCGCTTCTCCTTACTTGTTTGAATGTCTTTTGTAAATGGTTGTTGAAGTCAAGGAGTAGGAGGGATAGAAAAACAAGGTACAGAAATATAACTTGAATAAATAAGTAGCAGCTCTGTCTAGAAAACTGAGATTAACAGCCAGAGTGTTTGCTATACTTACCACATAACACTCTCTATCCACAAATGTTAACAATATCACAATATTGCTCAGTATATCTCGCGGGTTTAAGCCGTTGAGCTTTTTTTTTTTTTAGTATAAAATTATCTTAGTGTAGGACTGTTTGAACACAAATAGCTTGGTGCAAGACAGTGTCAAGTACATCTTAGTGAAAAAGTGTACTATAAGCTTGAATCAAAATACTTTATTTATATTTTCTGAGAATCAGATTTGAGATTCAGTTTCAACTGTGGACTATTTCAGATCCTAGTGGATGTCCCCTGTACGACCGACAGACACTCATTACACGAGAACGACAATAACATATTCAGACCAACCAGGACCAAGGAAAGACTGAAGCTTCCGGAGACTCAGGCAGAACTTTTGAGGTATTCATAATCAACATCATCATCAACTGTTTCCAGCCTATGGCAGAGTCATTTTTAGTAAAATGTATCCATCTTTTTACTTTCACCACTGCCCTGCTTTATTTGCATTGATTCTTCTCTGATCTCTCACACACTTGCTGTTATCTGCTCCTTATATCTATTTCTTGATCTTCCTTGCAGTCTTTTCCCTGCATACTTTATCTCCATCGCATTCTTTCCTTTTTCATACTCATACCATCTCATTCTTGCTTACTCTACTATCTCATGTACTCCTGTTTCATCTGGTGACAGCTAACATGCCCTCTGTTACAATGGGTTCAGAGTCCGCCCTGTACAACACTTCCTTACACTTCAAGGGCTCTTCTCTTCTCCAGAGCAGGTCTCTTACACATTTAGAGATCAACTTCCTTACTCTTCCAATTAGATCCTCTCTACTTCCGCCTTATGCCACAATCACAGTTCCAATATATTTTATGTTCTGTATTTTTCTCAGCTCTACTCCATCCAACTTTAGCTTTACTGGACCTTATCCTCTTCCTTGTCATTACCATCACTTCACACTTGACCATGGTAAATTTCATTCCGTACTCTTTCATATCCTCATTCCATTATTGTACTTCCTCTTCCGTCTCTCCCCATACCATCAAGTCATCAGCAAACATCATGGCTTTACTCTTTCCTCCCCGAGTTTTCCTGCCACTATGTTCATGACCATTTCCATTACCATTAGAAATAGTAATGGTGAAAGGGCACATCCTTGTTCCACTCCATTTTTATTTGGAACCACTCCATCCTCCCACTCTCTGTTTTAACATAACTCCTGTTATCCTCATTTTTTATGACATTATAGAATTTGTTATTGGCACCAAGGATTCAATTTCAAATATTCTTTCTTAAACTAAAATTGTATATTTTTAAAGAGTCAAATTTGAATTTAAGATTTGGTTTTGAGAGCTACGGTTCGACCCATCTCTAGTTTTACTCTAGTATAAAAACTTCTTTCTCCTCTCTTGTTGCTCCCTCCAGCAACGCACTGAAGCTAGTGAGCCCTGGCGGCACAGTCGTGTACTCCACTTGTTCTCTGTCGCCCATCCAGAACGACGGAGTTGTCCACATGGCTCTCCGCCAGGTGTGGCAGGAGACGAACATCGAGGTGGCAATCATGTGAGTTAGTTTGACAAACCACTTATTGACAGGGTGACATTTGTACAGACAACCGACGCTAATCTCGCGATATTAGTGCGTTTCAGCCGGGCTGTCCCAAGATCCAAGGGACGTTGACTGGCCTGTGTACTGAATACCATCTTTTATTGTATCATATTCAAAACAAATCTCAACATCACAGGTCTAAACTGTGCATATAGGTCAAACCTGGTTTGACCCCCACCCACAATTTGTATTTTGCAGCCCAAATGATGATTCTGATCCAACCCATCTTGTTTATATTTATTATTTTGTTTTTTATAGAATATTTTCTTATTTATATACAAACAAACAAAAAATCTAATGACATTAAATCAGGTGAAGGCAAGAGGCCAAGCCACAGGTCCAGCACAACTGATTTATCTTCCAGTAAAATTAATATTAAGCCATTGCTGAGAAATTCTGTCAGAAAAACTTGTTTTTATTTAGTTTTTTGCTGTTTGCACAGAAAGAAAGTAAATCTCCAAAAGACGTATTGAGTTAGTTTTTTTTATCCACTACCACTTCCCAGAGTTAAGCGGTTTAACCCGGGAACACCCTGTATGTTATTTCTATCTACTGAGCTGAGAGTCCTGAGTTTAATCTACTGCATTGCTGAAAAATTTGTCATTGGTTTTGTCATTGGTGAAATGTGAGTTTACCCTTTCACATTGATAAATTAACAGCCGGGGACTGGATGTTGTGTCTGCCCTAGTCTTAAGTTATAATAACAGTAGTGGGTGTAAAAAAAATATATATATATATAAAAGCATTTTTTTCTCTTAAATATATATCTATATAATTAAATATAGATAACATGTAAAAATATACTATTATTTTTATTCTGTAAACTTACACACACTCACTCTACCTCTTCCATTTAACTTTATTTTGTAATGTGTTTATGTTATTTTATTTTAGTTTGCAGATCTTGACTATCTCTCGATGTGTTTGTTTCAGAGATCTCTCACCAGCGCTTCAGTCGGTACAGAGTGTGTTCAGGTTAGGTAGAAATATAGGACTCAAATATGGACACTTGATCTTACCTTTCCTGCCGGCCAACTTCGGGCCAATGTATTTCTGTAAAATAGTCAGGACCAAATAAAACATGTGCAACTAGTTGTTTGTTGGTTATATAAATTATGTTGTGCATACAGCTCAGTTTGGAGGGACGAAGCTGCTCTTAACACAGCGAGAACCTTCTGAGATTAAAACAAATACCTGTTATTTGGATTGTGTTCTTAAAGCTTATTTGTACACGGCTTATTCTTTATGAACCTATATGTTATAATGTGCACGCAGATTATTGTTCTGAAGAAAAAATAAGTTTGAAAACAAGGTGCTTGGAAAGATATTTGGTCCAAAAAGAGATGAAGATACTGGGGAGTGGCTGAAGTTACATAATTATGAGTTACATACCCTGTACTCATCACAAGATACTGTTAAGATAATCAAATCTTGCAGGATATGGAGAGCGAATGGAAGAATCTAGAATTGTGTTCAAGGTATTGACTTGTAAACTTAAAGAGAAGAGATTATTGGGAAGACCTAGATATAGATATGGATACGATGTAATGAGGTGGACTGGATAAAACTATCTCAAGATATGGGTAGGGTGTAATGAGGTAGACTGGCTAAGTGTAACAATGAACTTTCAATTTGGTGACCTGGCGGTCTAAGGGTAAGGTGTCGGACTTCTGTGCTGTGGGTCCGGGGTTCAATCCTCGGTCCCGGCACAGATTTATCTGATTACCAAACCCTTCCTTCACCTCTGACAAGACATCTTGTGAATGTGGGGAATGCCAGGCCTCCACCGTGGTTCGGATCCCACGTTAAACTGTAGGTCCTCCATTTCATCTCACAATCACCCTACCATTACACATTAGTGTAAGGGTGTATAACCCGAACGGGTAGTAAGACGCGGTGCTAATAATAATAATAATTAATAATAATAATAACTTTCAAGTTCCGAATGCCATAGGAATTTTGACAAATCCTTGAATACCGGATTGGCCCAAATATAGTATGGCCTCACACATAGTACAACCCTAATATTTTGAAGGTGATCTACAGTCTAGAGGAAAAATTAAAGGTCTCGACTATACCTTATGGTAAAAAAAACTAACAAAATTGACAGTTTTTTTAAAATACCTTTGAATGATTTTCTTAATGTACAGGCACTCCTAAACATTTCTTTATTTTTCCTCCAAAGTCAAATATTATCCTCGGAAACACCAAACTTGCTAGCAGCCAACAAGTTAATTGTTTGTCGCACCTCATGTATTGCTGTTAATATTAGATTCACATCATGGTGTCTTCTCATCTCCTTGTTTACCTGAGACACTGTGGAAACCTTCTTTTAAACTCGATCACTCACCTGTTGATCTCGCATGGATGGTCTTTTAACATCAGAAACAGAGCACAGATTCTACCACCAACTAACACTGACCGACTGAATTACCAGTACATTTACACTTTTACATCTATTACTTTTTCCAGCCTATGCTCGGGGTAATTTATTCAAGACATATATTTTCACTACCGGCTTGCTGGGACTGTTGTAGCTTTATATGCTAACTTAAGACTAGGAAAGGCACAGCATCCAGTCCCCGGCCATTAATTTATCAATGTTGAGAGAGTAAACTCATATTTTCATCAATGATAAATTTTCGGCCATACCGGGAATCGAACCCGGGACCCTGAGCTCAAAAGGCTGACACGCTACCGACTGAGCTAAGGTGTCGGACCAACTCTACTCTATCCAGTCTTATAGCTTTACTAGGCACTGTCCTCTTGTCATAATAAAAACTTTACTCTTTGCCATCATCATGAACAGTTTACAGGCTCTGGCCGAGTCTCTTTGGTACGTAAACCTCTCTAACATATCTTTTCTATCCTCCTCCTCTCTCCTTACTCTCTTCAATCATCTGTCCTTTGGTCTTCCTTTTAACCTCATGTCCTCGACTTCAATATCCAACATCTTCTTTGTTATCTTCCCCTCCTCCATTCTCTTCACATGACCGCACCACCTTAGTCGTGTCTTCTCTATCCTGTCCTACACTGGCTCCTCCTCCACTATTCCTCTCACCCTCTCATTTCACAGTCTTGAATTCTGCTTCCATCTTGCTCCAGCATTACCCACATTTCCTCTGCGGATGGCAATATTAGTACATAATACATCCTGTCTCTACACTTCCTCGGAAAATACCTTATCACACTTGTGAAAAAAAAAACTTCCGCTGGTTTTCCTTGCTCACTAATTTATTTTCCGTTTCTTCCACTTTCCACTCTTCATCATGATAAATCTAATTCCACTCTCTTTCATTTCCTCGTTCCATTCCTGTAGCTGTTTTTATTCCTTCTCTCTTTCCATCAAGTAAAAAATAACAAGGAAATCTGGAAAATATAACAATTCGCAACTTTCAAAGATTGGCTTTTTATACCTTCCTTTTTTTAAAAAAAACATCACTGGATAAAACAAGTTTAGAAAAGGTAAAGAACCAAACAATTTAAAATAATAAATACACAACTTATGTGAGTATATATTTCTATAAAAATTAAACAAAAGACACAATATGTACAATACATAACTTATAAAAAAACTATTAATTGTATTAGTCATAAATAATACGAAATAACTGTCACACGCAGAATAGAGTATCGCCAGTGAACTAGAAAATAAAATTAATACACTTTTTCAATTCAAATATACTACTTGGGGGCTATTTTTATTAAACATAATTTAGAAAAATATATCAAAAATATACTTTTTTTTTTAAAAAACTCACCTTTTAGGGTAAAACATAACAGGTACTAAAATCTGAGCTTAAGTCACACTTAAAGCACATTGATTGACAAGTGACGACGTCCTAATAACTATTGTCACGAACCGACTACACCTCAAGTGTGCGAATAGACATTGACACGGTCGAGGCCTTCACATGGGCGTGTTTTGCTGCGTCTCGGCCTCCGTCTCCTCGGCGGGCGCCTCTGACGTCTCGTTCCACGACTGCTCCTCCCCGGAACCAAACAAGGTGTACACCGCAAAGCCCAGGACATAGAGAGCCGCCATGGTGAGGAATATGATACGCCACTGAGCGATGGTTTGCTGAAGGACACAAACAATGGATACAATTAATAATGGAACCATAGTGGGACCTAGCAAGGTAGCGATCTTACCT
This sequence comes from Timema monikensis, assembly GCA_902151445.1. Classification (NCBI taxonomy): domain Eukaryota; kingdom Metazoa; phylum Arthropoda; class Insecta; order Phasmatodea; family Timematidae; genus Timema; species Timema monikensis. The sequence goes on from CABFVZ010000136.1 coordinate 296,948, forward strand.
TGACTGATTACTCTATGGTCCTATCTTACAAGCTACACCATAGTGGAACAAAGCAAGTTAGCAGTCTTACCTTGACTGATTACACCATGGCCCTATCTTACACCATAGTGGAAACGTACAAGGTAAACAAAGTATACAGTTTTCATTGAATAGTATTATGCAACTTAATAACGGAAAGAAGGTTTTCCTCTTCAGGGTTAAAAGGTCAACATTGCATCAGTCATTAAACCTCTTCACCCACCTCAATGATCTAATGATTTAAGGCATCATTATCGCAATAGACGAGACTGCCGATGATGGGATTATCAGGTTTTGAATTGCTGTCTGTGTACTGAGGGTGGGTTTTCCTACATAGTTTTACACTCTCCTTCCACGCAAATCCGGGTGCACTTCCTCTCAATTAAACCTTTCCAATCCCTAAATCATTAGTATAATTAGTACACAGGTGTATAACCCGAATGGGTAGTAAGACACTATGCCAAAAATAAATCAGTATGGACTATTGTCATGGAGCATGCCATCTTTTTGAAAAAACAAAAAAAAAAATCCAAGATGGGGGGGGAACTTTATACAAATTGAGTCCTCTATGTATAAAATAAGTGGCTCAAAATTGTAGGCTTGACAGAAAGAAGGATCTCGTAGAAAAATGTTCTCATCGAGCTACACTTTCCAAAATGTGCAGAGCTATATTACAAATCATGCTACCTCATGTAATGAAAAATCTAAAAGTAGATCAAAACAACAAGAACAGACTTCCAGGCCTAACCCCTAGAACCTAGTAGTGCCAGATTCAGGGGCGGGGGACCCTCACAAAACCCCACAAGAAAGAAAACACACTAACAAACATGTTTACTGCAAAGGAATCGAGCAAAGTTTGTATATAATGAGCGTTTATATGAAGTCTTTATGTTGCATTTTCCCTTTTACTTTCTTATTATTAAATTTGTGTAAAATTATACAGTTAACTAATTTTTAACTTTACTCAGACACACTATGACGTAACTTACTTGGGATTATGTAGGCCCCCACATACTTCAATCCTGCACTGACCCCTAGTATATAAACATTCAATAATATTTAACCCACCTTGGCGTAATTACAGTAACCCCGTGGCTTCTTTGGTGCTGACTGACAGCTGACAGCTGACAGCTGACAGTCAACATTTAGGTATATACCTAAATGTTGACTGTCAGGAGTGACAGCTGCTAAACACATGTTTTTGCAGATCATATGGTTCGGCGTAGGGATACATAATTTGGTATGGTAACTTTTCAAAGCCGTCAGCTGTCAGCTGTGAGCTGTCAGTCAGCACCAAAGAAGCCACGGGGTTACTGTAGCTAACACGCTAGTTTCGTGTTGAGCTAAACTACCGAGGACAGGGAGATCAAGGTTCAAATCTCGGTCAGGTGAATAGCGGGGTAGAGGGGGGGTTCCTAAATGGCCACTCTCCCTCTAAATGAGGAACCTCAATCCATAACCCATTACCATAGTTATCACTTAAGCGTATAATCCGAAGGGATAGTAAGACGCAGTGATAAATAATATTTAATGTATTCACCTCAAGACAAAAAAATTGGACTTTTCACTCCTCTATTTTTCCTATTAAAAAAATATTCTAACCCATTTTAACACTTACATTATTATGCGTCATATATCCGACAAAAAGAGGCACAACAAATCCTGGGATTGTCGCCAACGTGTTGGTGATGCCGATCAAAGTTCCTGAAACAATCAAACAACTTTGTCAACAAAAGATCCATGGTAATGGCACTTACATTCTATAAATAATATATTTTCACAACTGTTATAAAATGACAGAAGCTACAGGAAATAATAGTTTGCATACCTTTCAGGATAAACAAAGTGGACATAATTAATAATTAATTATGAACACAAATTCCTTGGGGAGGAACAATTATGTATTTCTACAAGTCAACAACATCTGTGGCAGAGTAAGTTTAGTAAAATGCCTCCATCTTCCTCCGATACGCGGTTCCATTCTTCTCCTCTCACTTTCACACTTGCTGTTATGTGCTCCTCCCATCTCTTTCTTTATCTTCCTTGTTATCTTTCACCTCACCATTCTCCTTGGTATCTTTTCTACACAACTTGTGACAAGGTGCGGGTTCTCACCGGCAAAGTTGGGTGCGATGTCGATGTGGTTGGAGAGGAAGCCGGAGAACATCCCGCCTATGGCCATGGTCCCGACAGTCATGAGGGCCACAGCCCCGGCGCGGTCACACCCGATGAAACTCACCGCCACCAGGCAGACGCAAGGCACCAAAGTGGCTGTAACCAACAGCACACAACTCTCCTTAAACAGACTTCTTAACCGATCACGACTCAAGAGCTATGACTGAGAAACCTAAGGAGTTAAAATTCACATCGCACTTGGGTGACAGGAAGGTCGAGGGTTTGAATCCCCGCTGGATGCACTGGGCATAATTTACCCTTCCTCCATCCATGTGGTCACGGTCACTCTAAATTCAACCTTCCTCGTGGGAATGCCAGACCTCCTCCTTGGTTCGGATTCCACGTTAAACTGTAGGTCCTCCATTTCATCTCACAATCACCCTACCATTACACATTAGCCTAAGTGCGTATGACCCGAACAGGTAGTGAGACGCGGTGGTTAACCGGTTAACCAACAACTAACCAGAAGTTGGCACCCACCTATGGCGGTGGCTATTTTCCTGGCCGTGGTGGTGGTGATGTACTTCTTGCTTCGGGCGGTGTCCAAGGACTTGCTGAGTGCGATGCTGAAGAACCACATGATGAGGAACGGCATCGAGGAAAGAAGGGCGTTCTGCGACAGTCGCAAAAATATAAACCACCTGATTGGGATGACATTTTGAATAAAAACAAACTGATTCATTTGTGACTAGGGTCTCTTAGTCTCGATATCTTATATTTCGAGTCCTCTGCAGTAGCGCAGAATTTGGTTTACACACCGGATAAAGGGTGCCAAAATCGAGACCTGCCCCGGGCATCAAATGACCTTGCTACACCACCGGTCCTTTGGCCAAATTTTGGTCAGAGAGAGTAAAATATTCTTAGAATGTTATTGACTGTATTTCAAACATGATTGAGAACCAGGTAGGATTGGATACCTGAACTACAGTAGCCCCGTGGCTTCTTTGGTGCTGACTGACAGCTCACAGCTGACTTCTGACAGTCAACATTGAGATGTATAACTAAATTTTGACTGTCAGAAGTGACAGCTGCTAAACACTTGTTTTTGCAGATCATATCGTTACGCGTAGGGATACATAATTTGTTCTGGTAACTTTTCAAAGCTGTCAACTGTCAGTCAGCACCAAAGAAGCTATGGAACTACTTTATGTAGCATTGATATCTCATACATCTTTTATGTCACAATATGAAACAAACTTGTCTGGTTTGTGTAGTTGAGCAGTTCTATAGTCAACTCACCTTAGCAATACTTAACTTGAGTGTCTGGTTTGTGTAGTTGAGCAGTTCTATAGTCGACTCACCTTAGCAATACTTAACTTGAGTGTCTGGTTTGTGTATTTGGGCCATTCTATAGTCGACTCACCTTAGCAATACTGAACTTGAGTGTCTGGTTTGTGTATTTGGGCCGTTCTATAGTCGACTCACCTTAGCAATACTGAACTTGAGTGTCTGGTTTGTGTATTTGGGCCATTCTATAGTCGACTCACCTTAGCAATACTGAACTTGAGTATCTGGTTCATGTATGTGGGCCGTTCTATAGTCGACTCACCTTAGCAATACTGAACTTGAGTATCTGGTTCATGTATGTGGGCAGTTCGATGAGCATCATGTACCAGCCACTGTTGCTACAGATGTGAGCGACCAAGATGCCCCAGAAGGGCAATGAGGTCAGAATCTTCACCCACGGCACCTTGAGCGCTTTCTATAACACATCATCCATTTGAAATAAATCACTAAGTATCATAAATTATTCTATTTTACTCTTTTTTCTTTCTAATTACATTTCATCTTCAAGCTCTACTTATAAGCTATTCCTAGATTTTTTCTTTATATAGTGTTGGTTGTTGAAGATAAATTGAGTCAAATGAAAACAATAAAAATTATTCCTTTATACTGCTTCATATAAAGACAATATTGAAATAGGGAAAAATTTCGACCTTAAGATTATGATGAATGTTTTATTTGTTTTCATACTAAAAAAAGGGGGGGGGGACTAGCAATTCTCTCTGTCCATCCAAACCCCTCTGCCTCCCCCCCTTCCCCCCCATGTCAAGCTGCCATTATTTTTGTTTCAAACTTCAATATTTAGATTGTATATAGTCATATCTTGAGGCCAAATCGTGATTTTGATTCAAGACCTAAAATTAAGTGTGGTTTAATAAAGACTGATTTTTTAAATCAAAATTTATCAAAAATAGCGTTAACGATTTAGTTAAAAATGGTTAGCTCGGGAGCGTTTGACATGATATATAAGAATATATTATCGTTTCTTTAAAAGATATAGGCCTGTTTAATTAAGGTTAGTTTACTAATTAGTGATTTTGTATAATTTCTAATTTTTTTTAAATGTCTAACAATTGTGTTCAAAATTTATACCTGAAGATTTCTAACAGTATTATTATAAACATTTTTTTTCTGTGTATAATTAAACATTATTCTGAAGTCAAATTTTCAAAATTTTGTTCCTAACACTATAATATGTGAAATTATGTATGATCTTGTTGTACTATTTAATCTTTTAGTTTGTTTTGGAATGTTTTGTTTGCTAATATACTTTAGTAGCAAATATTGTAGTATTTTGCTAAGAAAAAATTGTTTTTTTACATACCAGCTTAGTATTTTGGGGTCAACATTGACAAAATGATAACACTTTATTATATTATTACTATTATTACTGTTATTATTATTATTTTTTAGGTATTGATAATATTTATCAAACATGACAGTTACAAATATCACAACTTGACGTATGAACATGTAAAAGTAGATATAAGTACTTTTACAGCTGTCAATAGGATGTAGGCCTACAGAGGTCATTTTTTTAAATGCGAAGCAGAGCTGAAGTCTAAGATGAGGAGAGTTGTTTTGTTTTTTACCCCTAATTACACCACTATTTTTTTTTAGCACCATGTCTAACTACCCATTTGGTTTATACGCCTGTGCACTAGTTACACTAATGGGTTAAGGATTAGGGAGGTTTAATTTAGAAGTAATGTATCCGCATTTGTGTGGAGGGAGAGTGGAAAACCGTTTAGGAAAAACCACCCTCAGTGCACCTGACCATGATCGAACCCTAATCTCCCCGTCTTGGGCAGTCTAGTCCAACATGAGATTAGCGCGTTAGACCACGCGACCACCGAAGAGGCTAACGACCATTATTAATTTCTAAATTATCCATTAATGTATCTAGAGATGTGTAAGAGAAAGTTTTATAGGAAAAACAATCACAATATGCTGACATCTGTTGAATTTATCTCTACTTACGTTATAAACGCCATTTAATAACCCAGTCGGTGATAAAACACTGTTTTGTAGCTGTTATAAAAATGATTATATGTGGAAATATGAGACATCTCAAACATGTTCATAATATATACAAGTTTTATTATTCCTTTGAAATGTTTTGAAAGTGTGAAGGTTTACTTTGGGTGTCGAATACAAAGAGCGGTAGATTCGACCTTCAACTTCAACATTTCAAAGCTTCACAAACCTCTGGATGGTGGTTTCTTTTATTTTAACACCGCTTCCTACTACCCAACCAAGCTATACACATTATGCACTAATTATGCTAATGTATTAAGGATAAGACCAGTTGAATTTAAAATAAGTGCACCTGCATGTGTGTGGAGTAAAAGAGAGTAAAACATTTAGGATAACCCACCTTCAGTACACCAGACCGAAATTCGAACCCCCGATATCCTCAGCGGTCCAGTCTAATGCCAAAAGACCACCAAGGCAGTTGCTAGAAAAGGTCCTTGTTGTGAAGATGGGACTGTACTCACGTCGTGCACAGTGTGGCCCAAGTGACTGGAGATGTGTTCCTTCTCCCTGTCGGAGATGTAGGGGTGTGTCTCTGGACTGTCCGTGACGAGCCACACCCACAGGGCGCACCAGACCAAGGAGAGGGCCCCCATGATGTAGAACACCGCCTCCCAGCCGAGAGCCGCACTGATGGCTCCGGTCATGAGCATGGAGATGACTGTCCCCAGGGCCATACCTGGGGGTCGTCAACACGGGTTCAGGGGGGCGTAGCGCCAGGGGAGACCAAGAGACTAAAGTTTGATCTACACCTTCATTGAAAATGAAAGCATAATCTGCTTGAGTGGTGTAGCAGAATAGTTCGACTCACCTGCATAGATGACTGAAGATATGACGCTCCGTTCCTGGGGTGGGGCCCACCTGGCTATCATCACGTGCATGGCGGGGAATGACAGGCCCTGTCATGACAGACAGTCAAAATTCCAAGGTCAAGACATTATGTCACAATAGAATATATCATTTATAACAGGGCAATCCAACGTTTTTAATCCCAAGGGCCCAATCTCATTATCAGTTTACGGTGTGCGCTAAAGATAAGTTAAGTAATCCCTTCAACTTAATAAACAGTTACTTTCAATACTTATATATAAATTTTATTTTTGTTTGGTAGATCTTAAAAATCTTACAGCATTTTTTTTATTAACTTCTCAAAATCTTTAAAAAACAACTTAGCATTTATAAATGTATATTTATATATAATTTTAATAATCAAATAAATGTATCTCCTAAAGCAAACATGACATTTTAAAATAAATATTTATATCTGAATCATTAGCTATTTCACATCTGACATTGTGGGTTTCCCTGGGATACTGTGCGGGCCACATTCAGCCCGCGGACCGCTAGTTGGACAACACTGGTGTATATTATCTTGGTTCCGCGTCAGGATCATTCACATACTGGCTGGGTGAAGATGAGGACCTGCATGAGATTTGAACCCCGACCATTCAGTCAACAATAACCAGATGAAACTGGTGTCTTAGTCTCCATGCTCACCGATGTGAGTGCAGAGTTATCAATTTCATTAGTACCGACCTCAGTGTACATGCAGACTGTACGTCAGGCTCATCTTGTATGATTTACCAGTAACGGAAAGGCCGGGGTTTGAATTCCCGTGGGTGGGTTTTCCTGGATGTTTGCCCGATCTCATTCCAAGAAAATGTAGGTACATTTCCTCCAGGTCCACTAACCCCTGAGCACCAGTATCATTGTAACAGAGTGTACAGGTCCACTAACCCCGCCAATGCCTTGCAGCACCCTCAACACTAGCAGACCAGAGTAGTGCAGGTAAGAGAAGGAAGGAGTGAGCAGACAGCCCACGATGTTGAGCAGCGCAGACATGAACAGCACCCACTTGGCGCTGAACATCTCGGCCATTCTCCCGGCGGGCAGTTGAGACACCAGGTACCCCCAGAAATATGAGCTGAGGATCAGCCCTTGGAGAGGCTCGTCCCAGGGGAACGGTCCGTCCTGTAACACGGGCCATGGGTTGAACAACAATAGTCCTGTAACGCGGGCCAAAAGTTGAACAACAAGAGTCCTGTAACACGGACCATAGGTTGAACAACAAGAGTCCTATCACGGACCATAGGTTGAACAACAAGAGTCCTAATCACGGACCATGGGTTGAACAACAAGAGTCCTGTAACACGGACCATAGGTTGAACAACAAGAGTCCTATCACGGACCATAGGTTGAACAACAAGAGATCATCACTAGTAAATGTTAGAGCTACCAAAATTCCACCTTTGACTCTAATTGAAGAGAAAATTGTTTGGTCAAATTACTCAATGGCCATGACAGATGAGAATATTATGTGTGGTGAAAATCAAACTTTATAATATGTATCTACTAAAGTAATTTTTTATTTATTTTAGCAAAAAACAGTTGCTTCAATTAACCTTAAATGTTTGCGTTAGCTGTGCTGTCTTGGGTTAAGTTGTAACATAAACTGTGTTTTGTAGTAAGATTATATTTAATATAGAATTATAATTGTTCAAATTAATTTTAATCAAATCAATTTGTTGTCGTTGTTAGAAATTAAAAAAATTGTTACGTTACCTCATTATTATGTATCATAGTGGAACACTTCGCCTAAGTTTGGTGAAGTATGCAGTTTGCATAGCATACCTGTGTAGCATGTTGCGTTTGTTGCTACCTCACGGCGCTTTGATTTATAAAAATTGTCATCGTATTTCGTCCGTTAGGTCGACGGTTTTAGTATAGGTCAAGAAAACAAGGCTTTGTTTATAGTCAAATTTCATACACGGGATCTTTTAGAAAATACAACTTAATATTTACCTTCTCTCGACACCTCGGAGAGAAAATATTGTGATCGTCCAAAAAATCGAACTCGAAATTTTGATTAAATTAATGTCGACGTTTCATTACCCCCTGAGACCAAATAAGTGGTTTTCGTATTGTCGTCTGTCTGTTTGTCTGTACCTCGGACTAGAGTCATAATTATTTTACCGAATGGGCCAGAAGTTGGTATCTGGGATTTTTCATAAGGTCCCCTCGAGGGGTTCTTATGCTCTTTGGTGGACAAAGCTGTTTCTCTTTTCTCAATTTTTCTGTAACAGTGTTCCTAGTTCCTAATGCCATAGAGTAAGTAACAGTGTGTATTATTTCATTTATGATATTTGTGTAGTAATAAGTCTCTAGTACAATGTATAAACCTATTATTTCGTTTCACAAATCTTACGAGTTTTTAGTGAATGTCTATTTTAAAATAAAAAAGGGAGAAAGTTTGTGCAGTGAACAGTACAATTTTTTTTAGCACCACGTCTTACTAACCGTTTGGGCTATACGCTTATGTACTAATTACGCTAATAGTTTTAGGGATTAGGAAGGCTACATTAATACGAAGTGTACCTGCATTTGCGTGGAGGGATAGTGGAAAACCACTTTGAGGGGAAAACACCCTACCTATATTCAAACCTCGATCTCCCCGTCATCGTCAGTCTAGTATACAGCGAGAGTAGCGCCTTAAACCACGCGGCCACCAAAAAGGGTAGTTGAATTTATTAACGTTTTAATAGACTATATTATTAGTGTTTTTAACCGGGAGTAGCGAGCTATGTTTTAACTTGACCGTTTGTCATTTCGTCTCTCTCTCTCTTTCTGTCCGTTCAAATCTTTGTTCCACGATTTGTCAAATGTGTTGACCAATTTTAACGAACCTTGGCCCTACAAAGTATGCACATACCTTTTTTCGACCTGGATATCTACCTGTTTCAATATGGCGACCGCTTAGAAGATGTTTTGGTCAATAGTTCATCTCAATTTATTTGAATCTAAAATTTTAAGCATTTGATTGATCACCTAGCGCGTTTTAGATTTTTTTAAATTTTGCCATATATTTGGAGCCTGACGTATTAAACCATGTGAACCAAGGTTATCTATTATATTGACCTGAAGATATGCAAACGCTATAACAATGTTAGCCGAAAGTTGACAAGGTCACCCCCTCCACCCCGCTTCCTATGACGCATCACCGAAACCGTTGTGACGTCACCTGAAAGACTCATGGGTATTTTATACATTTTACATATTTAAATAAAGTTTATTTAAAACTAAAAATTTACTTCTGTTCTATTCATTTGAGAAAAATATTTATTTTATTTAGTTTAGACAAAGTCTTTGTTAAACATTTTATTTTTCTATTTTTACCTAAGTATTACGCAATTTGTGCACGGGTGTTCTAGATTATTATAAATATAATTTGTACTATTGAATATAGTTGTAATATGTTCTCTGTCTAACTTGGTTACCAAGGAAAAATAACTTCAACTCCAAGGAGAAATTAAATTAGTGGTTTCAACTTGAAATCCAAGAGAAATTATAAGAGATGTTTCAATTTGAAATCCAAAGAGAAATTATAGAAGATGTTTCAACTTTAAGTCAAAAGATAAATTATAGACGTTTCAACTTGAAATACAAGAGACATCATAAGAGATATTTCAACTTGAAATCCAAAGAGAAATTATAGTAGATGTTTCAACTTGAAGTCCAAGAGAAATTATAGATGTTTCAACTTGAAGTCCAAGAGAATTTATAAGAGATATTTCAACTTGAAATCCAAGAGAAATTATAAGAGATATTTCAACTTTAAATCCAAAGAAAAGTTATAGGAAATGTTTCAACTTGGAATCCAGTGACAGCTGAACATCAAATGACTTGGCGAATGAATACGTTCATTTCTCAAAAGAATATCGGGACTATATTCTGAGTGCACCACTGCCCGCATCCCCTCTGGACCAGTTTAAGAACATTAGCACGGGTCAGTGCCCCGCGGGACGTCTGTTATTGGGCCATCAGTTGACCCAATAGTCCCGAGTATATCCGCCGTGGGGGAGGTAAGTCACGAGTTTGGGTGAACGCCAGGAAGTCACGTTTCACTTTTATCACACAAACTGGTTGTTATTATTAGAACATTCCCGGTAGTCTCGTCAGACATCTTGTACCGGCATTAAGTTCCCGTCGCTCTTTAAAAAGTTTAGTGCGTATGGTTGGCGAACCTGTAGTGCACGAAAAGATTATCTTGACATGAGCCATTCACTTCTGTCCTAAAATCCCTCCGCCTCTTCTCCTTCTTGTCTTTAACACCACGTCTTACTACCCAGTGAGCTATACGGCTATATACTAATTACCATAATGGGCTAGGAATAAGGAACAATGAATTTAGACGAAGTGTACCCGCACTTGCGTGGAAAGAAATGGGAAAACCGTTTTGGAAAAACCACCCTCTGTGCACCCGACATGGATTGAACCCTGATCTCCCAGTCCTCAGCAGTCTAGTCTACTGCAAAAGTGACGCCTTAGACCATGCGGCCAGCGAAGTAGGTCTTAATATGTTCCCTTAATATTGTAACACATTAATTAATTTTGTCTTTTTTCAAGTACTTTTTATAGTAAATAACGAGTGATTTAAAAAAAAAAATGTCAGCGGTAGTTTTTTAGGAAACCTTGAATGAAGGAAGTTTCCTAAAACTTTTCAACTATTTCGTTCGTTATTTCTGCAAATAAAAATATTACAATAATTAATAAATTATATTATTATTATTATTGGGTGTTCCTACTTTCAACAGGTACGTGGCCTTGTTCAAAATTGAAACTTGAAACTTAATTTTATTCATGTCATCCATTAGTTGTATTTATCTTCTTCCTGGTCCCCTTTTCCCTTGCCTTCTATGACGTAACTCAGTAAGACATCTCGTCTCATAATGTGACCCATCCAGTCGACCTTTCTTCCTGCAGGATGGTTCTATTTTTAAAACTTCTTCATTAGTTAACCGATCAGCCCACTTTATATCTATTTTATTCTATTTGTGTCTTCATATTGGACAGTTACACTTTGAACTGTCTTGGATGTACAAGTTAAACTCTCGAATTTCACCATTTTCTTTGGTAAAACCCTCGATTATGTTCTATAAGTTTTTTTTTAAAAGATTTGTAAAAATTATATTAATTTTATTAAAGATCTTTGGTGGATGGTCAAAGTTGAATAATATTTTCTTTTATCAAATAATTTTTATAAAATAAATGTGACAATGTAAATATGATGTAACTGATGTTCCATCAAACATATTTAATAAAATAATATAGTTTACAAATATGTTATAATAAGTCTACATTTCAGGGTTTTATCAAACAAAATGGCGTAATATGAAAGATTTAGGATTGAAGTCAGCGCAGACATAGTGGAGGCTCATAACAAGCTCGACCAATCCGTGAAGAGTAGTTGTCATAGCAACCGACGCACGTTGCCAAATTTCTTGACAGTCAGTGAATATGCTTGCATAGTAGTAAAGGGCCAACCCCCGCTATGTGGCAACTATGCTTTTCAGCCCACCCACCACGCGAATCCTAAAGCAGTTTAAATGGCAGTTATAACTCTGCACATGTGAAGTGACTTAATAAAAAACTTAACTGCGCAGTGTGACTAGAATATGTGACACAAACTCCAGTAACATAAGTGGTTTTTTTTTCACTTTAATTAATTGGGCAACTTTGTTGAATACTTTTTTTTTTTAACTTTTCACGATACATTTATAAATATTTTTGACATGATTGGCCTTCCATTTTCGTGATCACATATATTGTAAAAAGTTTGAAAAATAAAACGTGACTTAACGTAATCATAATAATATTGCGCGTCTGGGTTACATCACTCGTAGCCCAGTAGTGGAAATATAAGCCAGTACTAATGCACTGTTGTCCAGGGGACTCCCGAATATATTAATAATACATCCTCCCCTGGAGGAGATTTCCATGTACTGATGAGGTGATGGTGATGGTGAGTATGATGGCGGGAGGAGGGGAGGGGGCGATGAATATCTTAAACCCAACCAACCAAACACTGACAACCCTTAGGGTAATTCTCATTTCAGGAAAAATGACCAATGTTCCAGACGGGAATCGAACCCTGGACCCCTAGGTTCGTAGCTAGGTGCACTGACCACTACAACATGGGACAGGTTAATGTAATAAAAGTACATACATACTTATCAAAGATGTTTATATATATATTGTGAAAGAAATATGACAGTGTAATACCGTCTTTAAACGAGGTGGGGAGGTGGGTATGGGTGGAATGAAGAGGGAGGGGAGGGAAGCTTTGACAAAGAGCACTCTCTACTTTACGATGCGCAACTGTTCTAGCAAAAGTCTTGAGCTTGCTCCAGTATTCGGGTCAGTTTGTTTTTTATATTTATCTCGCCAAAACCACGGTCACATTTAGAATGGAAGAAACTTTTTTTTAACAATCTAAATTTAAAAAAAAGTTTTCAAAACAATTTTCATATAATATATGACAAGCCATGTAATATATATCTAGCACTGCATCTTAATACCCGTTCAGGTTTTACGCTTATGTGCTAATTACACTAATGGTTTTAGGGATTAGTAAGGTTATATTTAAAGGGAGTGTACCCGCATTCGCATAGAGAGAAAGGGGAAAACCCCTTTTTTTGGAAAAACCCCCCTCAGTACACCCGACCGGTATTCGAACCTCGATCTCCTCGTCATCAGCAGACTAATATAGTGGGAGAATAGCACCTTAGACCACGTGGCCACCGAAGCCGTCACAATTGATAAATTTGAAGCCTAAACGGAAGTGAAGATAGAAACATTCGAAGCAAAGTTAAAGCGTAGGGAGGTTAAGATTGTTAATTCTGTCCAATAGGACTGTTTATAATGTTTATAATGTTTAGACCCGAAACAGTCTAAGGCAGAGGTTCACAAACTTTTTATATCAAAGGAAACTTTGCACCAGAAAAAAAATACATGCTGGAGCCCTAAAAAAACTGGCAATCCTAATAATTACTGCCGACCTGGCGGTATAGGGGTGGGGTGTCGGACTTTTGTGTTCGGGGTCCGGGTTCAACCCTCAGTCCCGGCACAGATTTATCTGATTCCCAAACCCTTCCTTCACCTCTGACAAGACGTGTATTAATCACATCTTGTGAATGTGGGGAATGTCAGGCTTCCTACGTGGTTCGGATTCCAAGTTAAACTGTAGGTCCTCCATTTCATCTCACAATCACCCTACCATTACACATTAGCGTAAGTGCGTATAAACCTGAACGGGTAGTAAGACGCGGTGATGATGATGATAATAATAGATAATAAAACTAGTTATTATTTATGCTAATTGTGAAAAACAAATAAAGAACATTCTATAATAACCTTACGTAGGCTGAGATAATCATGGCTAAGGAGTTGCCTGGCCCGTTGAAGATTGGGAGGTCGGTGTTCGAACTCCGTTTGGGTCTACTGAGGCTGGCTTTTCACAAATGGTTTACCACTCTCCTTCCACGCAAATACAAGTAAATTATCTCTAGATTGCTTCGTTCCTCATCACTACCCCATTAGAACAATGATCAAATATGCGCACAACCCGAACAGGTAGTAAGAAAAACAAGATCACCAGGTGATGTCATGCTGCACATGATGATGTGGTCCCTCCGAGTGATACACTCGCGGTCTGGGGACAGGTGGTCGCTCTCACCTGCAGTTTCTCCTGCTCCTCGTGGAAGTCGCAAGTGGCGGAGTCCTCAGGCCGGTCGTGGGACGCCTGCGATAGGTTGGCCTTGGCGACCGCCGTGTGGTTCACCATCGCCACGATGGCCACGCTCAGGTTGGACTTGTAACCGTACAGGATGCAGAACAGGATCGAACCCAGCACCGCGAACAGGTACCGGATGGGAAGCCATTCTGAAACTGATGGACGGACCCTATTATATGTCGGGTAGTTCGCCGATTGTTTTTTTTAATAGCCCTTCACGATCGATTAACCGGAAAACTAGGTACAGAACTATGACAGGACCAGATGTGTGGTTGTCTGCATTCCTCATTTGACAACAGCTCAGTAATTGTTTTCATTATTAAAAAATTATTGTTTTCGATTTTGATATATTTTTTGAAAAAATATGATAAAACAGTTTCACTGTTCTCAATTCCACTGTTTTATTAAGTAGAAGACAATAAAAACCACATCACGATGTGACGTCTGGTTCTAGCTGTATTACCTACCTAAGTTAGGTGTTATCTGTGGGGTGAGACGGGCTCTCAAGATGTCTGGTTCTAGCTGTATTACCTACCCAAGTTAGGTGTTATCTGTGGGGTGAGACGGGCTCTCAAGACGTCTGGTTCTAGCTGTATTACCTACCTAAATTAGGTGTTATCTGTGGGGTGAGACGGGCTCTTAAGACGTCTGGTTCTAGCTGTATTACCTAGTTAGGTGTTATCTCTGGGGTGAAATTGGCTCTAAAGACGTCAGGTTATTTTTACAAAGTTTTTATAAAAGATTTGCCTTATATAACATGCTCATAGGTTTTTATAAAAGAAAATGGTGAAATCTGAACTTTTAACCTGTAGTGTGAAGCAGTTAAAAATGTAACTGTTCACTATAAAGATGCAAACTATACATTTAGGTTATATCATAAGTGTTTTTACTTTTTATTTATATATCATCTTTGTTGGCAGAGTTTTTATAATAATATATTGATCTAACTTTGAAGAAAGTGTGATGTAATAATTATGAAACAATTTAAAAAAATCATAGATGTTGTTAACTCTTTTATCATACATTTGATAAAATAATAATTTTGATATTATAAAAGAAATATGACTTTCATCGGCCACAATCCACGACACGACAGTGAGAGTCGGTAACATTTATTGACCTGTCAGATAAGGTTCTTCTCGTGAAATTGACCTATTCTCGCAGTAAATTGCTTCTTATCATATCTGATGCGAATGTTCGACTTGTGACGTGTTTCAGTCACCGCAACATCCGCTGTTCTGTTATCATCTGTTAGTTCCTGCCAACTCGTGACAATGTTCACAACTAAACTGCACCTAAAATGGAAGCTCGAAGCGTCCAGTTCTTGACGGATCGTTCAAACTATTAACAGAAGACACGAGAGTGGAAAGATGATCTCGTCGGGAAATACCTCCATTTTTTCACACTTGCTCGAGCTTTAGTTATTATTTCGGTTATTTAACGTGCAATTTCTAAACCGATAAATTACATCAGCTCAAGACTTACAAACTATCTTAATTTTAAAACAGACACAAACACTTATTCTTATTAGTTCATCAATTGGGGGGAGGGGGGGGGGGGCAAAAAGCCCTAAATTTCCCAATGAAAAAATTTGCGGCCCATCCGGGAAAACGTCNTATCTCAGTAGGTAGACACACTACCGACTGAGGTAAGGCGTCTGAACTTGACGTAATTCGACTTTTTTTTTAGAGGGAGTTGAGGCACTTTCTAAACATAGAGTTAGATAACCCGCCATTTATATTATGTATTTAAAAAATCTATTACACCACAAAACATAAAACCCACACCTGTGATCACGTGGATAAAGACGTCAGTCGCGGTTGGCTTGATTTATCGAAAAGGGGCCCGAATTCCGTTCTGATGTAATGAAGTAGTTTTATTCTCCCCCCCTCCCCCTTCCCTCACTACTCACTATTTTCTCCGCGTTCTTTATCCACGTAGATGCGGGTATATTTCTTCTGAACTCTCCCTCTCACATTCCTACTTTCATAAGAGGATAGCCCGGACGGGTGGTAGGAAGCGGAGCATGGGACTAGCAGTTAAAAAGATTTGTATCGGCTCCCCTTGCCACTTAGTCACGGGACAAGCGCTCACAGAGGACAACCGAGCCAACTTTATATGTTCAAACGGCGGCCTACTCTCTACAGGTCTTAGTTCATGCCTCGTTTTGGAACTACGATTAGGCCTATAGGCTTTTGTGCTCTGCATCTTACTACTCGTCGTGATTATCCGTGATCCACCTCTTTACTACCAGTCCAGATTATCCGTGATTTACCTCTTTGCTACCAGTCCGGATTATCCGTGATTTACCTCTTTACTACCAGTCCGGATTATCCGTGATTTACCTCTTTACTACCAGTCCGGATTATTCGTGATATACCTCTTTACTACCAGTCCGGATTATCCATGATCCACCTCTTTACTACCAGTCCGATTATCCGTGATTCTAAGATAAACACATCATAATATACATTAACCCGCTCCCGTGACTAAGTGAGTAGGTTGTCTGTCTCAGGTCTGAGAGGTCCAGGTTCGAATTCGGGGAAAATTCACTGATGTTTACTATTTGTATACCGGGATATTCCTTCTGGGTGTATGGTGTTAGGCGTGCTGCTCCTGGTTAAGTTAGTTTGTAAGTCATATGAATCGATCCAGTTGTAGCATGGTTTAAGGAGTCAGGCTTGAGACAAACCATATTACCGATAACTGGGAGTTCGAAGTTCGAATCTCGTCAGGATCCACTTGTGATTTTTCACGTACAATTCACTTGATTTCTTTCACTGTTCATCTGTACTTTAATTCGGGTGAATTTTATCTTTATTTACCCTCACAATCTCTTACAATAAGTTGTTGATCCTCATGCTGTTGGATGTAATACTTTTTTTTTATAAATAAAGCTTGTGTGATAATGTGTTTATAAAGTGCACTTTAAATTCCTTGATTAAAAAACTCAAAGTTGCAAATAACATTTTATAAAAAAGTACATGAGAGTCCAATGAACGATATAAATGTAAAATTCAAACCTTTCTGAAGAGGACCAGCCATAGAGACTCCGAAACTTAAGTGTCATTATTCAACACGTTTGTTAACATTTAATCTGTATTTTAACAGTAATAATTTAGCATAATACAAACTTTCTAACCTATAAATAAAATATAATTTTCTTTTCGCAACCCGCGATAAAAAAAAGAAAGTATTATTCACAGAGGTCGTTTAGCTTGTAAGTCAACAAATTTCTACTTTTTATCACTAGTATTATTTTAGTTGACGAAGTTTTGTTTCTATATCTTTTTGTTGAGTCGCAAAACGAAAACAAATTTCGAACTAAAATATGAAGCGAAATTAAATTTTAGCCGCTTAGTGTATTAAAGACCTGCTCCTAGACCAATAATCAAACATATATCAAGCGAGAGCAACCGGTGATGCAATCCGCTACATTGTTTCCTTTAGTGACGTAACGATGTGTATTATAATGAAAGGGGTATTCGTGACGTCATTTGACTCCCTACTAAGGAGATGTTTGAAATGATTAAGAATTTGCGGTCTATATATTAATAAGTCTATCGAACAACAAGACATCACGAGGAAATACTAAATTACTTATATCAACTAGTGGGTTATCAAGATTGGTATATCACGAGGGTGTGTCACGGTGATCGATTCATCAACTAGTGGGCTAGCAAGATTGGTATATCATGAGGGTGTGTCACGGCAAACAATTCACCAACAAGAGTGGCTAAGCAAAATATCTATATCACCAGGTCGTGCCAAGGCCGTCAATACGAGAACTGTTTAGTAAATCAATTTAGTTAGTATCACACAGTCATTACACACCGAACAGTTAGGGAACTACAGCCCTATTTTCATATGAAGAACCTTTTAAAAACTACAGTGCAAACCTTTTTTTTCTTTCTTGCGACCAACATTGATAACATTTTACCATAGTTATTATATGCTGGTGACCTGGTGGTCTAGGGGTAAGGTGTCAGACTTCTATGCTGGCGGCCGGGGTTCAATCCTCGGTCCCGGCACAGATTTATCTGATTTCCAAACCCTTCCTTCACCTCTGACAAGTTATCTTGTGAATGTGGGAAATGCCAGGCCGCCACCGTGGTTCGGATTCCACGTTAAACTGTAGGTCCTCCATTTCATCTCACAATCACCCTACCATTACACATTAGCGTAAGAGCGTATAACCCGAACGGGTAGTAAGATGCGGTGCTAATAATAATAATAATAATAATAATAATAATAATATAAGCCCCATCTAAAGACTCCGTGAGGTGGGTAGTAGGCCTACTCTTTAATAGATCGACTCAACACTAACAGATTGCACTGGGACTTGTCGATACATATTACTAAGGACTACCAACCACAGGGCTCACAGCAAAGTAACCGTACGCACGCATAGAAATGAAAGCACCAACGGCATTATATAGCACACTAACTAGTTCATGTTTTAAATATATTTTTTGTGACGGCACTTAACCTACCTTTCAAATGTAAACTATCCTGGAGGTTTTATCAAAATATGTTGTGTAGTTACTTTTGTAAATAATGGTTCAGATGTGATATCGACTACTCCACAGATCTTGTCTAATTTTCTTTCGGAAGTTGTTTCCAACTTTTTTTGATTGGTTGGTACGGTCACATGATTACGGATACAAACTGTGTAGACGTGATTTCCCTTTCTAAGGACTCAAGGACTATAAGGATGAGGATATCACGGACTCTGTAGATGGGGTCTTAAGTGTTATTTTATATGGAGTAATATATATATTCATAGGTCGCACTGAGATTGGTTACCTCCCACAGGATTTTCCCTCCCTCAAATGCTAATGCATTTCTTCACTCCGTCCCTCCCAACCTATCGATTGAAAACGCGTCACTAAACAACTTGTCAGATAGAAGTGATGAGAACGTTGTCGACCTACATAACCTGAACAAGATGGAGTCGTCGACCTGCGAATGATCGAGCAGGTGACCTTGTGTATCTCTAACTCTCTCACTCTCTGAGAGTGAGCTATCGAGTGATCCGACCCCGTTACGATTGGTAGTAAATAGCCCGCCTCGGTGCTCTGAACATCTGAGGCGTCAGTCCCTCTAGCAAATAGACTGGAGTGCAGATGACGGAGGAGATCAGGGTTCGAATCCCGGTCGGCAAATAGACTGGAGTGCAGATGATGGAGGAGATCAGGGTTCGAATCCCGGTCGGCAAATAGACTGGAGTGCAGATGACGGAAGAGATCAGGGTTCGAATCCCAGTCGGGTGTACTGAGGGTGTTTTTTCCCAGATGGATTTACGTTCTCCTTCCCCACAAATGCGGGTACAATGAATATATCCTAAATTGTTTTCTACTCTCCCTCCACGCAAATGCAAGTAAACTTAATCCATCGTCAATGGTTTTCCATTCTCTCTCCATGCAAATGTGGGTAAACTTAAAAATATCCTAAATTGTTTTCCATTCCCTCTCCACGCAAATGTGGGTAAACTTAAAAATATCTTAAATTGTTTTCCATTCCCTCTCCACGCAAATGTGGATACACTTAACTATCTTAAATAGTTTTATATTCTCCCTCCACGCAAATGTGTGTACACTTCTTCTAAAACTCAACCTTCCTCCTCCCTAACACATCAGTACATATTATACGCATAACACGAACGTAAAATAGGACGGGCAGATAGAAAAAAACGTAAATATAGTCAGATTTCGGTAGAAAGGGCCTTTTAAAAAATACAAACTTATCTGTGATAAACATTGATAACCTTTTAATATTATTGTTGGTGTTTATTTTAAAGGTAATGATAGTATCTATCAAAAGTGACAGCTGCAGAAAATATGGCTTGACGTATGAATATATGAAAATTGTTTTAGTAACTTTTGTAACTGTCAAAAACTGTTCTTCCTGTCTGAATCAGACTGTAGTGTAATCAACAACATTGACACAAAGTAACAATATCTATCTCTACAACTGTCAAAATCCACACCATCTGTCAAAAATTAACACCTAAAAAAGGACGCATGGCTTTGGGAGCAAAAACACACATGAAAGTATATTTAAGGTAGCGTTTAAGCGGGTTCATTTGTACATTTAAGTTGAATAAAAAATCAATTTGATGCGGATTTAAAAAAAAACTACGTTAAATGCTCCGATCAAATAAATGATACGACGAAACCATACTCACGTTCTCATACAGTATTTTGTAATCAAGAATAATTAAAAAAAACTCTCATCAGTAAAGTAACATTATATATTTTCTCTCAGAAAAAAATAGCTATTTTTATAATCATAATGAAACATTTAAAATACAAATTTAAAAAAATGGTATGAGTTATTTAAAAAAATCAAATTATTATTATTATTAGCACCACGTCTTACTACCCGTTCGTGTTATACGCACTTACGCTAATGTGTAATGGTAGGGTGATTGTGAGATGAAATGGAGGACCTACAGTTTAACGTGGAATCCGAACCACAGTGGAGGCCTGGCATTCCCCACATTCACAAGATGTCTTGTCAGAGGTGAAGGAAGGGTTTGGAAATCAGATAAATTTGTGCCGGGACCGAGAATTGAACCCCTAGACCACCAGGTCACCACAAAAAAAAAATCAAATATCAGACAGAATTTTAAGACACTTCTTTTTTTTGTAATTAATATTTTAAGGACACACATAATGTCCATTGCCATCATAACCTCGATGTGCGAAAAATTTCCGCGATTACAAAAAAAAAAAACACTGTGCTCTATTTATGTGATAATAAAAAAAAATCATAAAACTCACGTTTTCCATGAGAAGCGTACGAAGATGATTTCTGATCAGACGTCGGAACGTAAATATTCGCGTGTCCAGGTTTTACCACCAACCTTTCGCCTTGTTTCACCATCTTCACCACTTCGTTCAACAAGTGAAGACACTCAATGAATGATAGACAGACAGAGAGAACTGCCGAGAACGGTCTGAAAACAAACTAGTGCGCGGGAAAGAAAGAAAGCAAGCTCCGCCCCCTGATACTCGCGCCGATACAGCCGATCTAGGTACTAGGAGCGTATAGTGACCGAGGAGGTACCCAGACAGTTTACGTGGCTTACGGCACGCTTTCATCATCCACCACAGCTGATTTGTTTTACCTGTATACGTGATTCTTGCTACGTCCATGACGAATGACAGGACATGTGGAGGAGGGGGGAGGTTGACAGTATTAATAGTTATTTCAAACGAAATCGTTCCTTCTCTATGTGTGTATATATATATATATATATCCTTCTCTATGTATATATATAAGGTCCCTGTCAACCAACTACCGGCGACAGGACGGGTTTTGTTTAATTTTTCCCGCCCATGAACCTATGGTCAACTTCGAATCAGCCCGCCAGGGCGACATATGATTTTCTTTTTCTTTTTTAGTTTTTTATGTTTATACCTATATCGTTTGGCTTTCGAGAGTCCCTTCGGGGCTGGTGATCGTCGTTTTTATATTCAATGTTTTATACATGTTAAATGTCCAAGTAAGTATTACAAAAATAAATACCCAAACAAACAAACTAACAAACGAAATACACCTCAGATTTTACATCGATAACTTTCAATTTTTTTTTTTATTTATAAAAGGTTAACAATGTCATGACTCATGAATATTGTTTGCGCGGCGTTTTATTGCCTGTCTGGGGGGGAACCGCATCTAATGAGGGGAGGGACTCGAACCCCGACATATTTCCTCGACAGGGTTAGTGCACGAAATTACTATTCGGAATTTCCTCTACACTCTTTTTTTTCTTCAAAAATTTGCTGACTACCCTCAAGGGGGAGGTAAGGAGATCCGACCCCCCCCCCCTCCCCCAGCAAGCCTATGAGGTCCTTCTAGTAAAAATAATATGAACAATTTACACAAAATGAGTTTTAAATTAAATCCGCGACAGTGCTGGTGTTGGTAATATTATTTTAATGTTTGTGAAATTTTAGAAGCAAAAATTAAATTATAAAGTTCTCGAAAATTGTCAAGGAGAATGTTATAATCGAGACAACAAAGCTCTTTTTTATACTATAGATCGACGACACTGCTTAATAATTCAATGTTGCCAGATTTCTTTCACTTACAATATATTATTTCACTCACTTCCGTGGCCGCATGGTCTAACGCGCTACTCGCGTGTTGGACTGAATTTCCGAAGACGGAGAGATTTTGATTCGAATATCGGTCAAGTATACTGAGCTATTTTTCACAAATTATTTTCCACTCTCACTCCACGTGAATGCGGGTACATTTCCTCTAAATATAACCTCCCTAATCCATTAGCATAATTAGTATATAAGCGTATAGCCCGAACGGGTAGTAAGACGTGGTGCTAATAATAATAATAATAATAATAACTGTTAAAAAGCTCAATGCTACGATATTATTTAAATAAGGCTATATATCTATACTTATAAAATAACATGTCCTGACTGACTGACTGACTGATTCATCATCGCCGAGCGCAAACTATCAAGGCTACAAGCATGAAATTCGGACTGTATATTCATTTTGTTATGTAGGCACCCACTAAGAAAGGATTTTAGAAAATTCCACCCCAAAGGGGTCAAAATAGGGGATGATAATATGTATGAAAGTCCGTCATTTTGAAAGTTACATAAACAAAATTTTGTATTTCGGTTATTGACGTAAAACAAATAAATACGTGTTTCAGGAATTTTGGAAATTTTAATTAATAAGAGATGAAAAAAAGGGTGAAAGTTTGTATCGGACTTGCATTATTTTTGATCTGAGGTCAAGTTATGGTAACGTAATATTTTTAATTAATCTGTAAATACATATGTATATTTTCGTATTTGTATATAATCAACTTCCACGGGAGTAAAGCCGCGGGCAACAGCTATCTAGTATTATATATATTTTTATAGCCGTATTTAAATAATATCGTTAACATTGAGCTTCTGAACAATTAATTTTTCAAAGAAAACATTTAAAAGAAATGTTAATTTTTGTTTACTGTTTGTACATCTCTAAATCCAACCGTGCTAGGTTCGATTCCAGCCCGGGCTGCGCGAGCTGTGGTTCCTCCCTCCCCCTCCAGATCGCACGGCCTACGTCACGCCCGATACAAGCTCAGTTTCCCGTCTCTATTGCGTCACCTCCATCGCGAATATAAACGCGGGCGTGACCGGGTTTCCGCGAAACGTCGGTTCGCACGTGCTAAAGAGCATGTATAACACAGTGGCGGAGCGCGGGACATCGCCAGGGTGGGCCTGTTTTTTTGCTACCGTATAGTCAACACTAGAGGTATAGTCCAATTTCCACTCAAGGTGCATTTTACCAAATACAAACATACGGCCAAAATTAATAGCATTTTCCTATAATATTGTAGTTATTTTATATGTAGGCTATTGATAATATAATATATCAAAAGTGATAGCTGTAGATAATATGACTTGACGTATGAATATATGAAGGTAGATCCAAACCCTGTTCATGGTAGGAAAGGCTTAGACCTCTCAGACGTTCCTTTTTACCAAGAACAGGGTATAGCAACTTTTCTACATGTCAGATAAGGTTCTTCTTATTAAAATGTGTCTGTCTCTAGTATCCCATGTCTTACTACCCGTCCGGGATGGAAGAGTATGGATGAGTAAGGTAGGAGAACCGATTAAGAAACAAAAATCTTGAGTACACCCAATCGGATGACTTCCACGTTACCGGATAACTAGACAAGACGAGACTGACGCCTTTGTCCACTCGTAGAAGGATTATAAAACACCCCTTTTCCCTCGGGGGGGGGACTCAACGGGACTCGCTCCCACCATATTCCATTCTGTAACACTAAGAACGTTTCAATACGGATTATATTTTGGAACGTTATTTTGATCTGAGACTTAAATTGGATCGTGGCAATGCAATAACATTCCAAATGCCTCATTTTGACGATTTATTTTCCGCTAACCTAACCTAACCTAACCTAACCTAAATTAACCTAACTTAACAGAAACTAGACTCCACTAACCTGACCTAGCTTTACCTAACCTAACTAAACAACTTAACCTAACCTAACTTAACAGAAACTAGACTACACTAGCCTAACCTAACTAACCAACCTAACCTCAACCCTATACTTTGACATTATAATAGTTTATATTGTAAAATCCAACAGTCTGACGTCGAGCGAGCGTACAAGGAATACAAGGACATCCAAGCGTCACTTTTAGGTAAACAAACCCCTCTCTTTACATATAAATTATGTGCAGGAATGCGGCCGACAATCTCACGCTACCGGGTGAACAAATCAAAGCAGTGGCAGAAATAATCCGCATTGTGTTTGGCCGGAAGTCAGACCCCAACCTTCCCTGGCCAATGGCAACAGAATACGTTGTGCATCTTACGCCTTAGACCACTTAGTCACCGGTGAGAGAGACACAACTTATTAGAAATGTATTATATCCTCAGATTCAGTTCTTATTGAACTAACCACTCGTTTCCCCCAAGATCTAGGAGTTGAGAAATATGGAGTATTAATCTTGTCCCTCTTGTGTGAATGTATCTGCAACTGTCCTAAATATATCCCTCTTGTGTGAATGTATCTGCCAATGCTGCTCGAATTCCTCCAGTCTATCTAAATACGTCTCTCCTTCATAACGAGGTGTAATGGATAGATGGACATTAGATTGTTCGGCCAATGAAGCTTCCACAGCCTCGCGGACACAGATGTCTTCTCTCAGCTGTGACCTACATCTTGATCAACTAATAACATTACAACCTATCCTCGGATCAAACCTCGTCCTCTGAGATGACGCAATTGGGGTCGAGCAAGACATCATGGCGGTGACGAGCAGAAAGCCATAAGGATATTAATTTACGTGTGTTCGCAAACAATTTCTCACTTTTATAACGAGCACACCGTACAAAGGTTGGTAGCCATGCAGACATTCTTAATTGATTGAGTGGTTGGAAATAAATATTTCTTGGAATATACAAAACTGAAAAAAAAGGGAAAGGGGGTCTTAGCTTTTATGAACACGCGTGTCAGATTATGGTCTTGTCTTTTACCTCTCTACCTATTTCTCCTGTGTCTAGCCTCCTGCACTGCTTCCCCACACTACATAAACACAGAGAAAACTGTAAAATCAGTTAGAAACGAAACCTTCCGTCGGAAAACATGTATAATGACAAAATAAATCGTCTCTCGATTCGCGAAAAAGTCGAAATTGTTCGACAGTTAGTACGTGGTACGAAACATGTTAAGGTTTGCGTAAAAAAATGTCTTTGCATGCAAGAATATTTATTTATATAATGTTGGTATGTAAATATACTATATATAGCACCGCGTCTTACTACCCGTTCGGGTTATACGCTTTAAGTACTAATTACGCTTATGGATTAGGAATTGGGAAGGTTGAATTAGAGGAAGTGAACCCACATTTGCGTGGAGGGAGAGTGGAAAACCATTTAGGAAAAACCACCCCTAGTTCACCCGACCGAGATTCGAACCTCGATCTCCCCGTCCTCAGCAGTCGAGCTCAACACGACAAGCGCGTTAGCCAACTACGCCACCGAGGTGGGTGTAAATATACTGTTTTTATATATCACTCTCTAGTTTTGTTTTCTTTGAATTTGGTCACTTAAGTTGTTCTAATAACGAAAAGAAGAAAAACACAAATTTGTTATACCATAAGTGTGTAGTTTGTGTCTTCATTTTGGGCAGTTTTTTAACTACTCCGTATGTTCATGTTAAATGTTAAGATTTAACCATTCTCTTTGAGAAAACCCTGGTTTCCTAAGCCTGTAAGACCGAAAGAACCTTTGCACCAGAAAAAAACACATGTTGGAGCTCTCATAAAATAATTTACACTAACATTACGAACATTCTATCAACGCAGCTCAATTCTATAAATATAAAAGTACCAAACAAAGCATACAATGTTCAGGCTCCAACTTTGGCAAATGCCCTTTATTGAGATTTGAACAACTTGGCAATACTAATTACTGATGCTATTTTATATCGTGTAAAACAAATTAAAGAATATTCTCTACCACCCAGTTCGGTGGCCGCGTGGTCTAACGCGCTACTCTCACAGTAGACTAGACTGCCAATGATGGGGAGATCAAGGTTAGAATCTCAGTCGGTTGTACTGGGGGTGGTTTTATTCCAAAATGTTTTTTTTAATCTTCATCCATGCAAATGTGGGTACACTTCATCTAACTATAGCCTTACTGATACCTAAAACCATTATCTTACACCCCGAACGGGTAGTAGTAATACGCAGTGCTAAAAATTGTTTATTATAAAATGGCCTCATGGAGCCTGAGACAGCTATGGCGGAACCCAAGGGCTGCGTGGGGTACACTTTGAAAAAAGATTGACTAGAGCATGTTTTATAAGGTAGATCTTCTGCAAAATACTTGTAAAATATTTTATAATATAACATATCTTTGATAGATCGTCAAAATCACGTTATATTTCTTTTGTCAAACAAATTTCATAAAATAAATGTGACAGTGTAACACCGCCCTTAGACGGAGCTACTAGCAAACATAGGCAACCAGCGTTGCAAGATCTGTCGTATATTCAAGGGAAGATTAACTGCACGAAAACAAGAGAATGGCAACGTTGTTTTCCAATAGTAACCATTCAGTTTCCTTGGAAGTTATAATATGCAATGTCACGCCGCGCAACCCACCCACAGAGACTTGGATTCGAGTCTCAGCTCTGAAAGATTACAGGAATTATGTCCTCACTAACTGAAAAGGCTAAGAGTCGCACGCAACATTTCCTACACTCCTGTATGACAGTACAGTATCACACATCGCGCCAGGCGCTATCAAACTCAACTTCACTGGATCTCAGCAATAACTCGCACTTTCGATGGGAGCGCAGCACTGACGAAAATTGAAAATCGACCAAGGTCGACAAAGTGTTTATTTTAGTTGTTTTAGGTATTTAACCCGCACTTTATGAACAGACTGATTATATCAGAACACGAGAATTTCTTTGAGTGAGAACGAAAGGCCCTACCAATTTTTGCGAGGAAATATATTTTCATATACCTACCAGGAATCTCTTTTTACAAGCCACAATTGACATAGTACCGACGGCTTTACTTTAACTACGAAAGATGTGCTACGAATTTTTATCGCTCAAGAAAAATCCGTCAACCCCGGCTGGATTTGAACCCACGAACATCCGCTCCTGAGGCAAGCACTTTACCCCAAGACCACTGAGGTTGATTACAAACTAATGAGTGGGCATACCAAGATTAATTGTTTTTATGTTTACTAATCGGTGGATTAATACCGGATGTCCACCTCTGACAAGACATCTTGTGAATGTGGGGAATGCCAGGCCTCCACCGTGGTTCGGATTCCACGTTAAACTGTAGGTCCTTCATTTCATCTCACAATCACCCTACCATTACACATTAGCGTAAGTGCGTATAACCCGAATGGGTAGTAAGACGCGGTGCTAATAATAATAATAATACCGGATGTCGGTAATTTGTTAACCCACCTCATGGGGGTACACTGATCAAGGTGTCATCAGTCTCTTTGATCTGGTTTCCCAGTTGGGGGAAGCTGGGATTCGAATCCCAACTGGGAGTGATGAGATTTTCATAATTGTTTTCACACTCCTCTTTCACACAAATTCGGACACTTTTATTCTGTAACTCTACCTTTCTCGTCTATACACAATCAGTGTAAAACATGTGGATAGACAATAAAAAAGTATTTTTAACACCGCGTCTTACTACCCATTTGGGCTATACGCTTATGTACTAATTACGCTAATGTGTTTGGGATTAGAGAGGTTATATTTAGAGGAAGTGCACCCACATTTGCGTGGAGAGAGAGAGAGAGTGGAAAACCCTTTTGTAAATACCACCCTCAGTACACCCGACCAAGATTCGATCCTGGATCTCCCCGTCATCGGCACTATAGTCCACGTGGACACCGAAGTGGGTTCATATTTAAATTAGCTCTTTTAAAAAAAAGTATTTTCTGAGGTCCTTTTGAGATAAAAAAAAGGTCGTTGTTTTAGAAAATGCGTGTAATGTCTCTCTCCTCCTTTTCCCCTGTACCCTTGAAATGTTCTGAAGTTCATAAATGACCGGTGATTAAGTTCTAGGTACATTTATAATGGTATCATTAAATAACTGCACGTTAACGTCATAATGGTTTGGTGGCAATAAAAATAAACTAATTTCCAAGAAACTTCTTTTTTAAGAAATTCAAAGATCGTTGTTTATTATTTTAACACTTTACATGAGTATTTTTTATCGTCCGAGACTTACCGATCCAATAAAACATGATAACCGGTAGAGAACAATTGCCAAGCGAGGTCGCAACTCACGACCTATTTAACGAGTTAAGTTAATAGCGAGTGTATGGACAATTACCGAGGTCTTAAAGAAGTGGTTTGAGCTTTAAAAAAATCAATAATACGGTGCATCGCAAAGACTTTCTTTCTATTTTATCTTAGAATAGAGACATTTACTAAAAACTAGGAGAATATGTGAAACGAAATAATAGACCGTGTTAAAGAAACACTTATCCACAGAGCATTAATTAACTGATACACAATGTTACAGAAACATTGAGAAAAGGGTAACATCTCTCCCCATCAAAGAGCATGACAATCAATTCTACATTTTAAAGATCTCCATAATATAAATATGCTTAAAGATCAGAAACTACAAAAATATATTCCAAATAAAAGATTTTCATTTTTAATAGTTCTACAACTTTACAATGATGAGTTATTTCGTATCTAAGATAGTTGTGGGGATATGGTCAAAATTGGAAATTTTCTCTTAAATAAATTACCCTTGAAGTAATGTTCATGGGAAAATTAGATCCGCCATTTTGTTTATAGTGATACACAGTTTCTAAATACAAAAAATCGTTAGAGCGGATTTTGAGGAAAGAAATTTTTTCTCTTCTTTATTTATTTAACTATTAGATAACTAATTCCAAAAAAACCCTTAGGAGGAAACCCTATTAAAATCCTAAATACCAACTTTCAGCCTGATCGGTAAAACGGTTTAGGCTATATGCCAAAAGACAGACAACATCGCGAAAAAACAACAACTTATGTTTCAGAGGGTCATTAAACGTCGATATTTATCAAAATCTCGAGTACAATTTTTATGAACTACAAACACTGTCATTTGGACAAGTATTAAAGTTGACTGAAACGATTTTTAACCTGCTCGTGATATTTTAAATACCACATTAAGATCGTTCATCATAGCAGGTCCAACTCAGCTCCCGGTTCGCGCGAGGTAAGGGAATAAAAGGGAAAAGAAAACACCTACGATATGACAGAAATGTGTGGAGTACATTCGTATTTGAACGATTACTCGACATTTCCCGCGGTGATGATGGGGGACAAAGCGACAAAGTTTCTTGTTATTATTATTAGCACCGCGTCTTACTACCCATTCGGGTTATACGCACTTACGCTAATGTGTGAAGGTAGGGTGATTGTGAGATGAAATGGAGGACCTACAGTTTAACGTGGGATCCGAACCACGGTGGAGGCCTGGCATTCCCCACATTCACAAGATGTCTTGTCAGAGGTGAAGGAAGGGTTTGGTAATCAGAAAAATCTTTGACAGGACCGAGGATTGAACCCCGGCCGCCAGCATAGAAGTCTGACACCTTACCCCTAGACCACCAGGTCACCTATAAAGTTTCTTGTTAATAACTACAGTATGTCCCTATTATGACAGAATGAAGATTTGTGCACAATACTTATTTGTGAAGCCATTCTAAAATGGTCAAAAAAATGGACTTTTCAATGCAGTTTTTATCCTAATATTTCAACAATGTTCTGTATTAGGAACTTGTATTAACTCTTTATCTCCGTTAATGTTTAATTAGAAATGACCCTCGTGCGATATTGTTTGTGAAAATTTACGATTTATAGCCGACTGTATCACAGAGTTGATGCACGCTCCTAATTACATCCAATAAAATAAAATATATTTAAAGTGACACTTTCGTGACGAAAAGGCCCTTTAAACAAGGGGCATCACGTCTTTATTAAAAAGGACCGTAAGTTCTGGAGAGACGTACCACATTTTTATGGAGGTTCTTCACTTTCAAGAATGCGAGCGGCGCATGTCTCGAAACATCTGAAGGTGACTCAAAGGACACACATCTGTTCTCAGGACGAAACAGAACAAGGGATCATACCCAGAGGTCAAGCAAGGACGAATTATGAGGATGATTATTTATAAATCGAAATTTCGCTAACTGTTGCGAGATTCAAAACATTACTTAATGTTAAGAAAATTGTCAGAATTAATTGATACATACTTTGATGTGCGTTGTTCCCAGATTTTATATTTTAAATTTTTTATAGCAACTGATTAAAATATGAAATTCATAAGTAATCCGTAAATATTTAAAATTGTATCAACCTATTTGACACATCGGACACATACATCTTTATTTCGGAGACCTTTAAAAAAATTCTTTAGTACATTAATTTATTATTTAATAATATAAATCTGTAATATTTTAAATTAATATGCCAAACAATTTGTAAGTAATATATTTTTATTTGACGGGGATTCTTAACGTGCACTTTGTGAACATACCATTTATATCAATACACGACTTACAAATTAGTTTAAATGAGATATAATACATAATATTTCACAGCGACTTCGTTAAAAAGTTCAATCAGTTCAAATGTCATCATAGTTTTAAGATATTTAACGGGTACTCAACGATCCGAATAATCATATAACCAGACGACTTACAAACTTTCTAAATTCAAGAATAAAAACCTAACAGATCCTCCAACAGATTTTCAGTAATGATTAATATTTTAACCTTGCTGGTAATCGAACCTGGACCTCTCTAGTCGGACGTGTTACTGAATGAGCCACGGTGCCCCAGTCAAATGGAGCTCTTCACGTAGGTACCGGTGGTTAAATGGGGAGTATTACTGGCAGGAACTCACCTGAAACTCTCGCCGGTTTCTTCTCGTCAATGCTGTTGACCTGGTAAGTCGACGTCATGATGAGTCAGCGAGCGTCCTAAAACGACGTCCTTGGCGTACCGACGACGACTGGACAAAGGAAAAACGAGAGCAGGAAGTAGATTCTCCCGCCAATAAATCCCCTCCAACGGATCGCGCGCATGCGCAAAACGACGAGAAGCGCTGAGATTTCATTTTTACAGCGCGCGGGGATCAATTTAATTTAGAGACGGGGATAACTGGTCATTGTTGGAAATAGTTCAAAGTGAATTAGTTTATTGTTGGGAATAGTTCAAAGTGAATGAATTTATTGTTGGAAATAGTTCAAAGTGAGTGAATTTATTTTTTGGAATAGTTCAAAGTGTGTGAATTTATTGTTGGGAATAGTTCAAAGTGAATGAATTTATTGTTGGGAATAGTTCAAAGTGAATGAATTTATTGTTGGGAATAGTTCAAAGTGAATGAATTTATTTTTTGGAATAGTTCAAAGTGTGTGAATTTATTGTTGGGAATAGTTCAAAGTGAATGAATTTATTGTTGGAAATAGTTCAGTGAGTGAATTTATTTTTTGGAATAGTTCAAAGTGTGTGAATTTATTGTTGGGAATAGTTCAAAGTGAATAAATTTATTGTTGGGAATAGTTCAAAGTGAATGAATTTATTGTTGGAAATAGTTCAAAGTGAGTGAATTTATTTTTTGGAATAGTTCAAAGATTTGGAATAGTTCAAAGTGTGTGAATTTATTGTTGGGAATAGTTCAAAGTGAATGAATTTATTGTTGGGAATAGTTCAAAGTGAATGAGTTCAGTTCATTGTTGGGAATAGTTCAAAGTGAATAAGTTCAGTATTGGGAATAGTTCAAAATGAATCAGTCCACTGAAATGATCAGTTAAATTATCTATATTCGAGTTCAATCATTTATGAGCTACACACATGCTGGTGATGTCTATATAATAAAAGCCATGCAGTGTTTGTTTGCCCAGAGATTTTATAAAACTTCTCGATAAGGTACAAAGCCAAAACTTTGCATACTGATTACTTAAATGTTGTAGTTACCCTCAAAAATCTTTAAACATTTTTAGTGAAGTGGGGGTAGGGGGGGCCTCAGGTCAGAGGGACTTAGCACCCCGCGGACATATGGCTAGAGTTATAAGGTTTTTATGTGGACACACCTGTTTGGAAAACATGTCTGCTAGGTGTTTTTTTTAGCAATGTGAGTTACTACACGTATGGGCTATATGCATATTTAGAGAAGTGTACTCACATTTGTGTGGTGGGAGGGTAAAAAACCATTTAATAACAAACCCCCCCAAAGTATACCTGACTGGGATGAAAACTATGATCTCCCCGTCATTGTCAATCAAGTTTTTGTTAGAGTGACGGCTTAAACCAGTCGTCCACCAAAGTGGGAAGCTGCTAGTTAATAATTTAGCACCGCATCTTAATTTCCGTTGGGTTATACACTTATATATACTAATTACGCTAATGGTTTTAGGGATTAGAGAGGTTATATTTATAGCAAGTGTGCTCGTATTTGCGTGGAGGGAGAGTGGAAAACCATTTTTGAAAAACAACCCTCAGTACATCCAACTGAGATTTGAATCACAATCTTCCCGTCATCGGCAGTCTAGTTTACTGCAAGAGTAGCGCCTTAGACTATGCGGCCACCAAAGTGGGTTAGTTAATAATTAATCATAGATATTTGTAGAATGGTGTTTATTGCTTGGAGGTGGAGGAGAAATGGAGAGGAGGTAGGTAGCTTTGATGGAAGGGAAATGTCAAACACTGAACTCTTTTAAACTCACTCGTAGGGATTTTTTTTAATGTCACTTAGTTTCTGTGAGAAATTGGTCGAAGTATTAAGATTGTTAAATATTACATCATTACATAGTTTCCTTAGAACTAGATAAATATGAGAAAGTGAACTAGTTCAAATAGTTCAGTTGAACATTCCGTTCACAAACTACACATCTCTAGTTTGCTTTTACCGTTCACTAATATTCACTTAACCATAGTTGAAAAATGATATCTTTTATGGGGATCGAACCCTGTACCTTTGGTTTTTATTTTAAAGTGTTGTGTTTAATTGCTAGCTATGTTTATTAACAATTGGTACGAATAGCGGCATAAACACCGACCCGCAAGTCATTGGTGGACGGATTGTTCGCCTTGTTAATCTGTCTTAGAGTCTACACTTTTCATACATTAAAAAAAAGGTCAATTTCCCCATCCCCCCCACTTTTAATAGTAAACTGCAGTCAAATTTTTTGTAAAATGAGCCCTAGCTAACAGCTATAAAAGTTACTATATCTACTTTCTCATATTAATACGTCAAGACATGTGATCTGCAGCTGTAATATATGTACACCAATTATTATTATTATTATTATTATTATTTAGCACCGTGTCTTACTACTCGTTCGGGTTATACGCTTAAGTACTAATTACGCTAATGGATTAGGAATTGGAAAGGTTGAATTAAAGGAAGCGAACCCGCATTTGCGTGGAGGGAGAGTGGAAAACCACTTAGGAAAAACCGCCCCCAGTTCACCCGACCGAGATTCGAACCTGGATCTTCCCGTCCTCAGCAGTCGGGCTCAACACGACTAGCGCGTTAGCCAACTACGCCACAGAGGAGGTTATGTACACTAATGACAGCATAGAACCACAGCAATCCAGTCTAACACGAGAGTGATGTGTCAAGGACTACGAGACAACCAATGGAGGTTAGGCCAACCATGTTTAAAAATTAAAAAAAAAAAACAGTAAAGAAAGTGTTAATTTAAATGACATGTCTTTATTTTTATTCAAGACTTGCTGAATACACAACTATTCACACTACACAAATACACTACAAAATAGTTCTAATGGGTTACAAGGTTTGGTGGACCAATTGGTACATTAATAACTTGTCCGTTGTAGCATGTTATGAAGTACAATTCTCTTGCAATGCATTGTCGAGTCTATTTTTATCTTTAAATTGAGTATTATGATATATATTTGAATAACCTCTTTTTTTTACTAGTGATGTACATATTTTCAGAAAGAGTTGTATATAAAGGACCGCTCAATCATAGTCGAAGTGCATCAAATCGAAGTGTATGGAGTACGGACTTACATTTAAAATATATATAACAATACACACTCACTAAAATAAGCCACATGGCTGACTCACTCACTGACATCAATGTTTACCCACTTCCAGATGAGATAGAAACTTAAAATTTGGCAGACTTATAGCTTCTTGCCTGTAACCGACGGTAAAATTCCAAAAAAGTTAAATTTTTAACCCCCACACACCCCCCGACCGACCCAAATTCAAAATATTGGAGCAACTTTAAAGTAGGTGCAGACCTTTCTTTGGAGGTCTCTTGTGACTAAATGGTAAGACCTATCAAAAACACCTCTGAAATTACATTAGTTTACA
The DNA here is from genome assembly GCA_902151445.1 of Timema monikensis. NCBI lineage: Eukaryota > Metazoa > Arthropoda > Insecta > Phasmatodea > Timematidae > Timema > Timema monikensis. The sequence goes on from CABFVZ010000136.1 coordinate 331,432, forward strand.
TCCACTTGCAAAGAAAACCTATTGGGGTTTTGGGGGCAGGGCCCCCAACGAGCAAAGCGAGTATATAGATACATACACATAGATATGTATTTTTTTTAGCATTGTGTCTTAAAATCTTTTTAGGTTATATGAATATGTACATCACACTAATAAGTTAGGGATGAGGAAGGTTGAATTTTAGGGAAAGTGTACCAGTATTTGTGTGGAGTAGTAGTGTAAAACTATTTTGGCAAAACCATCCTCAGTAGGCTCGATTGTGTTGAAACTCCGATCTTCCTGTTATTGGCATTCTATTCTGACACAAGAGTGATGTCTTATACCATACTTCCATCAAAGTAGGCCAAATAAAGAAAAGTTTTTTTTTTATAATAAGTAAATTTGTAGCCCTGAACCAAATATAATTAATTTTTCCTCGCCCATTGCCACTTGACTTTACAAAAAAAAAAAAAAAAACTCAAACACTTGCACACGAGCCAAGGANAAAAAAAAACTCCAACACTTGCACACGAGCCAAGGAGTATTTCGTCAGCTGACCTGGTGACACTACCACACTGATCTGCAGCTTTGTCTCAATCTTTCCCGGGAATTACCAATGAACCAAAACTTTGCTCTAATGATGCAATAGAATTTAATAAAAAATATTATTTGTAACAAATTCCTTTCACTTTTGTTTCGATTTGTCTTAGGTGTGAGCGGGTTAGTTTAAATATGCGGGAAACAATATTTTTCTGGTTGTCGCACTTTGCTTCGATTTGACTTTATGTGAGTGAGTGGTCCTTAAGTTTTTATTAACTACCAATAGTTTTTAATTATACAAACAACTAATACATGCAGGTTTGGGCCTGTATCACAAGTAATTTTACATTTAGTTACAAATATAAAACATGAACCTAGGAAACAAAATCGGGAGTCTTTTACTTTGCCGATTGTGGTCCTCTGGCTGCGGATAGTTTTAGATACACACCAATTTTTGTAGGAAGTCCGTCTTGAAAGGTCTTTTCCCCCCCACCAAAATCCTGCTACGTAGTGGGGCATGATTTTATTTGAATGATTTCTCTCACTCTTTTTAAAAAAATGCAAATGTGGATACATTTACTTTAAATTATACCTTCCTTAAACATAGCTTACGAGTGGAATTTTTTTATTACTGTATCTGACTACCTGTTGAGGTTATACTCTAATAAGGTAGAAATGAGTAAGGAAGCATTTTAGAGATAATATTCCACCATTTGCGTGGAGGGAGCGTGGGAAACCAACCACCCTGAGTAGACCCGACAGGGATTCAAACCCCGATCTCCCCACCTTCAGCAGGCCATTCTAACATGATAATGATGCCTTAAGCCATTCAACCGCCGAAGCGGGTCTACGAGTGGAGTTTGATACAGTTAGCTCGGACGGGTAGTAAGACGCTGTGAAAAAACAGCCTTTCTTGATATATGGCTGGATCTAAAGGATTTATTGTGAAATCTATGATACGCAAAGTATAAAGTCCTGAGTTTAATTCCTGGTCCAGGTATAATATTTTACAAGAAATTAAACATTAGTTTTTTAAACTTTTTTATTTTATCTTGTTTAAAATGAACTATACCAATTATTTGTTTACTACAAAATATCTAAAAAAACCACAGGCAAAATATAAATATTTCCACAATTTTTTTTTATAGAGATTAGCAGAATTACGTGGGTACACTGAGCAATGCTTTTCTTTGCTTCAAACAGATGGAAAAAAAAATTCTTTATTTTGTTTTCCTGCCCAGGTTTTAATATATTTAAAAAAAATATCCAATAAAAAAATATAAAATTCTGTCTTCTAGGTGCACATGTTCGTACACAGGGGCAACTAATTTTTAAATGTAAGATCTTTGCGTGAGGCAGATATCGGGCGATGATCATAACAGATAAAACTTTTTATTTTATTAATATATAAATAATGTGTGATGTTTTTTCACGACTTGGTGACTCTAAAAAAACTTTGTAAGCCCTTGTTTTCTTTTAGCACCAAAACGTTTTATACAACTACTTTCATGGTTGAGCATATGCAACATCCATAGGGATAGTGATAAAAATGTTGCATATAACTTATTTTATATCCACATGTTTATATAAACTCTACTATTTTGAATGTTTAAATATACATCCAAAATAAACACAGTCAAAAAAATACATATAAAAAATTAAAATACTTACAAATGTACCAATTGAAATAGGTGAAACAATTTAAAATAACTTGAAAGACATGGATTTAATTTCTTTAACTGTTAATTTCTGAGCTTGCAAACTTTGACAAGATCTTGTATTATTTTTTAAGTACAAATTGGTAATCTAACAAAAAGATTCACAAATAACTAAAAACTAGTAACTAGGTTAGCTTACGTTATTTTTTATAGAAACCAAAACTTGGAATTATTTTAATCAGGCTCTGCTAGGCATAGGTGATCGCAGAGTAGTTAATTAGGATGTGAATATTAAGGTATAATATCCCCTCTCCCCCCGAGAAACAGGGTCGTAGATATGGTTTAGGAAGGGGAGGGGTGAAGAGGGAGGTCAGTTACAAATTTGTAATATACAGATAATTTTTTGTATCCATCAAACAAAATAAAATAAAGATTAACTAAACCTATGTGTTTCTTTTGATAAAACACATAATTTAAATAAAATAAAAAAAAAGATACATAAATGAGTTAGCCAGAAAACATACGAAGGTGTCTTCATATAAATGTTTTATAAAATGAGGCAAAGCTCATCCACATATGTTATAGAGACATATTCCCAAATCACATCATCGCAACTAACTGACAGAGCCAATTATGGTTCAAATTACAAAATTATGAGTGAGTCGAGATTCTGTTGAGTTTTAGAGTACATTAATTTCTACAACTTTTGGAACACAAATCTGTATTTTAATACTCAAATAGCATATCTTATGATTTTATCCAAACACAAAGAAACTTTTTTTTTTTTTTTATTTTAGCGTGTACCTAAACACCCCCAACACACCCCATTCCCACGCCTATGCTGATAAGAACGGACCAACATTACAAACATAATTTTGAGTCTTTCCAAAAACAGCCTGTATTATTTTTTTATCACCGCGTCTTACTACCTGTTTAGGTTGTACGCATATATGATAATTAGTCTAATGGGGTAGGGATTATGAAGAAAGCATTTTAGACGTAATCTGCCTGCATTTGTGAAAGAGAGTGGGAAACAATTGAGGAGAAAAACCCCTTTCAGTAAAATCGACCAGAATTTGAACCCTGATATCAGTAGACCAGTCTAATACGATAGTGATGCCTTAGACCATTCAGCCACTGAAATGGATATATCAAATATAAATGGTCATTCTAAATTTTAATTAATATCTAATGGTAAAATTTGCGTTAATTTTTTAAAATCAGATTTGGGGCACATTTTGTACCTTTGGGGGTTGCTTGGAAACACTTTCATCCTTTGAAAATATGAAAGGTAGAGCTTTTTTTTTTCCATTTTTATTTAGAAGAATGTTTATGGGTGGTCTAGGGGTAAGATGTCAGACTTCTGTGCTGGAAGCCTGGGGTTCAATTCTCAGTCTCGGTACAGATTTATCTGATTACCAAACCCTTCCTTCACCTCTGACAAGACATCTTGTGAATGTGGGGAATGCCAGGCCTCCACCGTGGTTCGGATCCCACATTAAACTGTAGATCCTCCATTTCATCTCACAATCACCCTACCATTACACATTAGCATAAGTGCGTATAACCTGAACGAGTAGTAATAATAATTTATGGGTGTGATAATAATATCAAACTTGATATTGTGCGCAGCAGCCAGCGCATGAAAGTGGGATGGGAGCGAACACAATATGGCTTTTACAACGAAAAGGGGGAGCACACTTTTCACTGCTGCCACTGGACAGAGAGAAACATTGGTTGAGTCTTGAAGGAAATTGATCGTTACTACTCAATCCTTTGACTTAGGTTAGGTTTTATCAGAACTCTTTAGGAAGGCGTGTAAAAAATCGCAACACAACTTTCTGTATCTTCTTACATATATAACATTATGTACTAGAACCTAAAAGAAACAGTTTAACACAAGTTTTAAAATATATTTGAAATAGAGTTTCTGAGTATACTACATCAAGAAAAATAAGACATTTTTAATTTGTTTAGTATTATCAGAATGAAATGACATGTAAAACTCAAATACAGTAACCCCGTGGCTTCTTTGGTGCTGACTGACAGCTCACAGCTGACTTCTTACAGCCATCATTTAGGTATATACCTAAATGTTGACTGTCAGAAGTGACAGCTGCTAAACACATGTTTTTGCAGCAAATATGGTTTGGTGTATGGATACATAATTTGGTCTGGTAACTTTTCAAAGCCATCAGCTGACAACTGTGATCTGTCAGTCAGCACCAAAGAAGCCATGGGGCTACTGTATATGTTGGAAAGCACCTTTTTATGCTTATATACAGTGGACTTACCACTTCTATGGTTTTCGATGACAGCTAGCAGACGCTAGCAGATGGTATCAGTAACGCCAACATTGTCTAAAATTAACTTTTGTCACCATATTTGGAAATAATAATTATTTACTAATTACTACTATTATTATTACTAAAAATACTATCAATCACTATTAACAATACTTCTCCAAAGATTACAGTATAATTTTACTTTCCATAAACAAAATTAAGAAAAAAAAGTCTAGTGATTTCATTTTAGTTTTTCTTTTAACTCTTGTGGTAATAACAGGTTAAATAGAGCCTGAAATTTTACATTTAATGGTATTATATTCAGTTATTAATATTTTTATAGGTGCCTTCGCATATCTTTAACATAAATAAATGGTTTGTGATAATAAATAGGAAAAAACATTCAAAATGTTTGTGAAATAATATAAATTTTGCTGTTTGTAAACATGTGAATTAACACTGCTGCCTCATAACTCTCAACGGTTCTCTTTTTTCTACGTCATAAACCAGCATATTTTACTCAGTGGCCATATTTGTTTTCACCAATAAGGCCACTTTTAACGTTCTCTTGCTTTTAATAATTAATTTGAATTAAATAGCAAAAGAAAACTTCATTATTAATCAACTAACAAAAC
>CABFVZ010000136.1:340548-363351 GCA_902151445.1 Timema monikensis
AAATAAAACTTATTTATTTATTACAATAAAAACTTATATGGGATTAAATTCTATTTAGAAAAAAATTACATTCTTGAAAAAATTAATAATTAATATTAGGCCATCTACATATATATATATATATATATATATAGAAATATATAGAAAATAAAAGTCATATAAGTTTCTTGTTGAGACCTAAAATTTGACTGTCAGAAGTGACAGCTGCTAAACACATGTTTTTGCAGATCATATGGTTCGGCGGAGGGATACATAATTTGGTCTAGTTACTTTTCAGAGCTGTCAGATATCAGCTGTGAGCTGTCAGTCAGCACCAAAGAAGTGCTGTGGGACCTATACATAGTGTATTTTCTAGTATTCCTATTACTTAATCAAAAGAAAAATATTAAAATGAAGGCAATAAGACGTCTTAACATAATTACAAATGAATGAAAGATGAGGGTTTTTTTCCCTCCAAGAATCAAATTTTTTAAATTAACAGGTTACCTTTTTTTACTTTAATACAAAGAAAATACATAGTGAAGTCAATGTTTTTAAGTTTAGCGTTACAAACCACAATATCTTACAAGTAAATGTACAATGGAAACATTGATTAGATTTAGATACGATGAAGACATTGGTTAATTTCCTTTTAAATATGTTTAAAAACCTTTCTTGTACAGGAATTTATGTTGATATTATATTCAAAAACATTTTATGACCATTATATTTTGTTTAGATATTTTTACTAACAAGTATTATTTTATCTAGGTTATGATACTTTAAAACATGGAAAGCAAAAGGGGGTGGGGGCAGGGAATGTGGCCGATTGTAACAAGACATTATAACTTGTTATGGTAGAGCTAATTAGTAGGATTTAAATGTTTTAAATACCATTTCAGCTATTGCATCTTATTATGATTAGCACTGCATATCAGTACTCATTTGTGTTTCTGGGCTTATAGTTTCAGAAATAAGGTTATATTTAGAGGAAGTGTATCCACACTTGCATGGAGAAAGAGAATGGAATACTTTTTTTTAAACCACTCTCAGTACACACGATTGAGATTCAAATTTCGATCTCTCCCCCATCTTTGGCAGTCTAGTTTTCTGCGAAAGTAGCACCTTAGATCATGCGGCCACCGAAGAAGGTGCCTTGTTATTACACACATAATTATTTTAGGGCATTACATTATTGATTTGTTACATTAACACCGACACAAAAACTTGACCTTAAAACAGAGGACGATAATGTGGGGCTTAGTTACGAGTTTACTAGACACTAAACAATCCAGCACAATAAGCATCATATGTAACATGATCTATTCTTAATACAACAGTTGAAAATAAACAAGTACATTGGCCAATATTATCCGTTATCGCAAATAGGAAATCATTATTCACAGCACACAGCATGTCACTACATTATACGAAGAAATAGTGGTAGAAAAAATGGTTTGATAAAAATGTGATTTAAATAAAATCAGTTTGTAACGAAAATACAAGAAAAAAAATCTATACCCTGAAATATTGTGATGAAGGTTACAAGGGAAAAAAGGGGAGGTCCAATTTTTGTTCACTGGAGTTAGTGCTTCCATCTGTTGGACAATCATGAAATCTTTATAATGCACTTTATATTATAGTTAGGGGAGGTATATGTAATATTTAAAGTAATTTCAAAAAAATAGGTATTTGGTGAGGTCACTATGGGGTTTGAGATATATAAGTCACTGTCCATGAAAATTTGTTAATCTGACTTAGCCCTCCTCCCCCCTCCTATTTCCCTTGTACCCTTAATATATTTTACATAAAATATTGAAGAAACTATATTTTTTTTCAAAATATACATAGATTTTATAATAACTGAACAGTATATTAATTGTGAAATCTGTAGACCCAATGGCCAACAAACCCATTCTAACAGGACGGGACATAAATTATGTTACAGTATAGAGCAAGACGGGAATAGGTGTATATTTTTTTTACATGTAAACTCATTTAGTGAATATATTCAAATTTTTTTTAAAAGGTATTAACACAAAATTTGACTAATTAAATTGCAAATAATTAACTGAAATTATTTGGCAGCCTGGATCTCCCCATTGTTAGACAAACTATGATTAGTTAAAGTTATAATCAGGCTAGACAATAATACTTAATATCATTGCAATGGACGATTACTTCTTATGGTTTGTTAATGCTTAGGAACTGGATCAATAGATAAGTCTAAACCAATCGTAATTTTCTTACTTTCAAAATGAAATACACCAAAAAAATAAATCTACATTGACTTAGGTAAAAGAAATGTGTGAGTAGGATGCAATTAAAACATTTTTCTTCTCTGGAAATACAAAAAGCAATAATTCCCCTGATCTATTTCAAAATTTCTTGACATTTCCATGATTCCCCTGGAAGTTTTAAATTCACAGACTTTACCGTGTTTTCCATATTTTTAAAGAGAGCGACCAAACTGCCTTGACTGGCGTATTTTGTTTGTTTGTTCTACCTTCTAATATAAATATATTTTTAGCATCGTACCTTACCACATGTTTGGGTAACACATATGTAATAATTACAATAATGTATTAAGGATGAGGAAGGTTGAATTAAGATTTAGTGTACCCACATTCATATGGAGAGAAAGAGAGAGCGGAAACCCATCTAGCAAAACACACCCTCAGTACACCCAAACAAGATTCAAACCTCCTCATGGGCAACCCAGTTTAATGATAGAGTTGCACCTTAAGAGTGTGCATCACATGCCAATCAACTCTGCGATACAGTCGGCTAGAAATCGTAAAGTTACAGGAAGATTATTATTATTATTAGCACCACATCTTACTACCCATTCGCGTTATACGCACTTACGCTAATGTGTAATGGTAGAGTGAGTATGAGATGAAATGAAGGACCTACAGTTTAACGTGGGATCCGAACCACGGTGGAGACCTGGCATTCCCCACATTCACAAGATGTCTTGTCAGAGGTGAAGGAAGGGTTTGGTAATCAGATAAATCTGTGCCGGGACCGAGGATTGAACCCCGGCCGCCAGCACAGAAGTCTGACACCTTACCCCTGGACCGCCAGGTCACCCACAGGAAGATTATTAAACTTGGATCATTTTTAATTAAACATTAATGGAGATATAGAGTTAATAGCTGTTTCTAATACTGAATATTGTTGATATATTAAATTATATTTGGATAAAAACTGCATTGAAAAGACTGTTTTTTTGACCATTTTAGATTGGCTTCAGAGGTAAGTATTGTGCACAAATCTTCATTCTGTCATAACAGGGACATACTGTAGTTATTAAAAAGAAACTTTGTCGCTTTGTCCCCCATCGTCACCGCAGAAAATGTCGAGTAATCGTTTAAATACGAACGCACTGCGCACATTTCTGGCATATTGTAGGTCTTTTCTTTCCCTTTTACTCCCATACCTCGCGCGAGCCGGGAGTTGAGTTGGGCCTGCTATGATGAACACTCTTAAACCTTTCAACCACCGAAGCAGGTTTATACCTGCTAATGATATGCATGACTGATGAAATAATAATACATAGATAAGGGAAATAAAATAAAATCTACACAGAGAAAAGAATTCTTCGAGCCTGAGGCAGATCTATAAGATCATATTATTATATTTGTATTAAAAATACAAGTATTAACGTTTTTACTAAGATAACTTCTTCACCTTATCGAGATACACGATTTATTAATGGAATAATGTACGTAAAAGATGGAAAGGAACAAATACAAAATGGCTTTTACAATGAAAGGAGGAACACAGTTTACACTTTACAGTGCTGCCACTCCACAGGGGAAATAAATTAGATTTATTTGTGAAAAGAACTATGCATGAGGGCTTGCAAAAAGTATAACACAATTTCATAAAAGAGGAAGGTAGGTGTAAAAAAAACCTTAAATATACATTTGGTAAAAAAAAAAATTCACATCAAAATTTAAAAGAGGTTTTCTTTAAAATGTTGAATTTAAGTTTAAGCTCTTGTTACTAGGTACCAATTACAAAGATAACGAACCAAAGCCAAATATGCAGGGATAGGCAAACCACGGCCTGCCAGTATGTCCAATCCGGCCCATGGGATAAATAATTTAAATGTGTTGCGTTGTGAAACGGGCTTTTTAATTAAACACAACAAAAGTATATTTTTATAAAACCATGCCGAAATCAACATTTTCAAACTTGGTAAATCATGCCATTGTTTGCATCCTCATATTCATGCAAGCAAGTGTTTTCGACCACGAGACTCAGTAAGAGTGATCTTATAAACCGACTTAATGATGAGCATCTGTCTCCCTCTCAAATCATCTCACAGTTTCTCTCATCTCACAGTTTCTATCATCTCACACCTCGTCATATAACTCTTCTGGATGAACTTAAAGACATACCAAACCACTGATGTATTCATGATTGTTTTACATTATTAATGAATTAAAATGGATTCGTGTCTGTCTACTATCTGTGTGTACCATTTTTGAAACAAATTTTGATGAAAATTTAATAAATAAAAAAACTTTGGCCCACCATTTTATATTATTTCTTTAATTTGGCCCTCCTGTGAGTAGGTTTGCACATCCCTAGATTACAGACATTCATCTCGAGATTCATTTTTCACAAACTTGTGAAACAGATACAATATTTTGAAACACAGAAAATAGAGAATATAGATATATTTTTTTAAACTAATGAGTATAAGCAGAGGAATTAAAAACAACCATGTGCAGATTTTTTGTCAAAACATAGCACATGATTAAATAGTTATGTATGAACTGGTTGTTAAAACAGGCTGAATATAAAGAACGTAAGATATGACGTGAGTGGAGATATGTCTGTCCATCCCTCTCGGCCGACAAATGTTGATTCTTTGAAAGAAAACCCTCTGCAATATAAAAATTTATAAATTTAACATTTGTAAACCGAAGGAAGGGTGTAAAAACAGAATTAATGGAGGATAAGGGCAAGAGGATGAATAAGGGCTAGAATAGGGAGTGGGACGTCCAAAACTTTACACGGGGTGCGAACTTGAACAAATGGTTCACAGCTGTGATTTCCATAATTTTTCTAATTGGGAATTTTAGAGGGTGCTTTAAGTGTGTATAAAGTAGAAATGTATGAATCCACTTTTCCTGGAATAGGAATATTAATTTGATAAAGTAATTCCCAGAAAACAAAAGTAAAAGAAGATTCCTTCACAACATTGGTCTAGTTTCTCTCCCCCCACCCCTCCTCAGATTCAAATTTGTTTCACATGAAGTGGTAATTAATTGGTTAGTCTCTTGCTGTCTTTTTTTTCTTCTAAAATCCCTTAGGGCTAAACCATTAGTAAGTATTTTATTAGCTCAGATTAATATATATATATATATAAATTTCTTGGTACAGTGGATAATAAGAAAAGATTTTTGCTATACAGTGAACTCTCTTTTAACCGACACCTCTGAATAGTGAATTCTTCTTTAAAACAGCTTAGATTTTCTCGACAAAATAACACGGGCTCTTACAGTGAAACAACTTGCCAATAACAAACGTCCTGAATAACGGACATGAACACTTCTAAACCGCATATTTAGGCATATTAAGTCCTAAACAGCGACCAAAACTCGAAAACAACAGTAATGTTATAGTATTTTACTGTAGGAATGTCACTACCCCGCATGAAGTGTGAGCTGTCCTCCTGCCTTCCCCCTCGGTGAACGTTTCTAAAATAGGTAACATAATAGTTAACTAGAAGATCACAATCCATTTTATTTGCGTATTGTTTTGTGTATTATGCAACCTGTACAGTAAGCTACATACAATAGTTAGATTGTTGTAGTTAATATAGGTCAGGGTGTCTACTGAGTTGGAAAAACAAAAACTAGTGACTTTTGGGTGACCTTTTTTAACCACAAAATTCCTTTGGTAAATGGTTGACCATTATATAATGCATATATAGGCATAATAAACTCACATAACATTAAACTTTAATTAGATGGCGAACATTAACCTTATCTTTGGTATCACGGTAAAAACAATCAGGCAACTTGCGGCTAGCGCACGGCATCATGGGTAGTGGGTGGTGCGACTTTCGAAGCGTTCGCGTTGTTATGATGCACGAGAAATTCAAACAAAAAATATTTTTGTGGCTTTATCACCAAAATATTGAAAATTTATGACTTTTCAGGGACTTTCGTGACCTTTTTTTGCAATTAATAACTTTTTTTTTGTGACTTTCCGGACTCTCGTACTTTCGTGACCCCCTGTAGATTACAAGCAAAACAAACATTTTTCAAAATACTGGGACACCTCTTTAATAACAGACTTTTTTTTTTATTCCGGAAGGTTTCCACTGTTAAGAGATTTCACTATACTAGTTTTTTCTAGACGAATTGGATAATGTTTTCCAGCAAATAAATGTATAAGCAAACCACTTATTATTAAAAATCGCACATGTCAATTGGGGCAGGGGAAGGTGGGAATACACCATTAATTTTACATTTAAAAATGTGATATAAAAATTAAATAATAACAACAATTCCTACCTATTGGTGCTATCTGAATAAGGGCCTTTTCCTTGGTTAATCAATATTAGCCACCACCAACATAAAATGCAATAAAAAAATATACTTTAATCTCACCACCCTTTCGAGCGGAATACACCAAGAAATTTATTCTAAAAAAACGATATCTTTGAAATATGTGTAAACAGTGACATAAAAACACAAGATTTTCATTAACCTAGACGTGAGTTGGGCCACATACAAAGTGAACACAAAACATTTTTACAAAACATCTCAATTAAAAATAAAACAAATAATATGAACAACAAATCAGATTTGTATCAACAGTGTATGTTGATTAAAGAGTAAACCTTCTTCATTAATCTCAGTTTCAATTTTTTTTACATACGAAACCTTCCAAAAGCTGTACAACATGGCACATGCATAACCTAAGTTAAGTATTTAATCGTGTGTGTGTGTGTATATATATATATATATATAAATAGAACCACGTGAGTATTCAAACACCCAAGTTTGACTGGATTTTTTTTTTTTTTTTTCAAAAACTAGAAAAAATTTGAGTAGACGTAATTTTAAAATTTATCTTGAAAATTTCTAAGTTTAATTCACTTTTAAGAAATCATTCCAAAGAAAACAAGATTCTTTCACTATTTCCTTTTTAAATCTAACTTGTATTGAATCTAGTTAAAAATCTGGAATCAGTGTCAATAGTTTTTACATGGATCTCTTACATAAATGCAAACTTGAAACATTTCTAGTACTGCCAACCTCTTGGTCTAGTGATTACCATTTCCTGGCTACTAAAAGAAAGGTCCTAGGTTTGATTCCTGACAGTACTATAGTTTAAATAAGGAGGAATAGCCAGCACACTTACCTAGGTGATAATGGAGTAGAAAATCGTTTAGATAGAACACTAAGAAACACACAAAACACATTTTCAAAGACAAGCTCTCACTGTCACAGACAGCTTCATCAGGTCAAGAGAGTAGACTGATGCTCTTGGTCAGACTGTAAGGTCGACTCTCTCTGACAGTGAAAGGTTGTCCTTAGAAATGTATTTTTTAACGATCTATCTAAACAATTTCTGCTCCAGTATCACCAAGGTTAGTGTGATGGCTATCCATCCTAATTTAAACCACGGCAGTATTATAGGTATTTTTCTTGGTGGGGAATCGTTACTATGGTTATCGTGGTTTGGTTAAATAGACTTAAGTTAGGTTTAAGACTTGTACTGGCACCACATAATTATAATCATCATCATTGGGTCAAAATGACCTACAAAGAGTCCGAACCTCATACGACAGTTACATATCCACCAATGGCAGTAGAAGACCAGGAATGTTGAGCCGACAAACAATGGTTGTACACGCTAAAGGGGAGGGGGGGGGGAAACTAGTACAAATATTGCTCTATATTATCCAAACAAAAATAAAACTAAACATAAAAAAACTGCCTACTCACACGCCCCAAAGGAAGGAAAATATCTCAACCACAGTAGAAATACTAGAGAAACAAAGCTTAGCCCAAAAAGTACAAAAAAATATTATTTTGCTGTTAAGAATTGGAAACTTTTTGCTATAATATTATTATATTGGTATCAGTTATAGTTGGGTTGAACACACTATTTTATTAATATGAATCTTCACTTTATCTAATAATCACAAGATTTTGAATCTGAAAAAAAAAAAATTGTAGTAAACATCATTATTTCTAAAGTTACTATTAAAAGTCAACATAGTAACTTCTTTTTTTTATATAAAGCTTCAGTTCATAAAAATGACACACTGAGTTGTTCTTAAAAATCATGTTGAGTTCGCTTGGAAAAGTTGAAAGTGATAAATACATTATTTTGTTTTAAGATATGAATTTGAGATTTGTAGGTAAAATGAAGATTAAGATTTTTTTTATTAATATGATAGTAATGTAAAGTAAATGATAGTGAACGAAGCCATCTTACAATGTAAGAATAAATGAAGAAAGAAGTGTGTTACTTATTACACTGTAAGAATAAATGAAAAAATAAGTTTTTTTCATATCTAGACCTAACTTAATTCTTCTTTCAGGTTGGCTTCCTCCGTTATCAATTACTTTCCATCAGTGTACAGTGTTTCTACACTGTCTTACTATACATAAACAGAGAGATGTACTTGTACTAGTAGATACAAACATATCATCTCTGGGTATAAGATATTTGCCTGGGAAAATGTTTAGGTCTCTGAAGATAAAACATCTTCCTTTATAAATTAAGATTGAGATGATTAAATACTAAACTTAATAAATATTTTTTGCACTGGACTGGCTAACTTTCGGAAGGCTCTTTATGGTATTCTAAACCGTTTTCATTATCACATACAAAATTCTGACTAGCAACAAACAAATGTTTAAATCTCATCTTAACCATTAAATTAATAATGGTTATTTTTTTTATATAAATAAAAAATCTCAATACATGACCAAAATGTCACCTGATCACAAACTTTATTCTATCCCTGTATCATTGCACCACAAACGAGAAGTATCACAGTTAAAGGTAGTGAAGCTAACTCTTTAATTTAAAACCTTGTGCATGTTGGGTCATCAAATCGCAAACTCGTACGTTCTAAGTAGTTCCAAATGAAATGCTGTGATTCACTCACTGACGATAATATTAGAATAGCTAACTTTCAAACTTCATGGCAGTCAAGTAAATTTCACCCAATTGTAAAAGACGTTTAGAAATTTACTGTTAAAACTTTATTGACAAGCGATGTTCAAACATCAGTCATCAGACAACGGTGGTTGTTCAGATACCAATATTCAAACCTCGACCGCCCGACTTACCCGTGTAACAGTGCTACTATGGCGTTCCATCAGCTGGGTTTCTCTAGCTCGACAACGAATCGTGTGAACAGCTTATGCAGCTGAAGGTCCTTAACGCGGTACCGGAGGCTGTTGAGGCCATCGGTCAAGAACCTCTTGCGGCCCGTGTTGAGGTACTCGTAACGTTTGGGATTGGCCCGCTGCTTACGGTGGGTCAGCATCTTATAGCGCGCCACGTTGGCAGGGTAACGTGAAATGTGGTAGCCGTGGAACTTGATGCGGTTCGACATGTCGTCGTCCTCCCCGCCCCACCCCCAGAACATGTTGCTGAAGCCGTTTACTTTGCGGAACTGCGACTGGGTCAACGCGCTCACTCCGCCAAAGATGTCTGTGTATGGTAGCCTATAGATAAAATAGTTGTTAGTATACATTTGTGGGTTGTAAAATGGCAATTGATTTCGAAGAAAAGAGATTTTTAATGTTCATTTAAAAGCAATTCATGACCCGCTTTGAAACTAATAGAGTCCATCTCACAGCTGTTTAAGGCTAATTAACTCCTAGATTCAGCTAACTAGTTCAACGTTGTTTTAAAGGAAACAACACCGAATGCTTAAGTTGAGATTGGTCTCAACTCAACCAATTGAATTTCTGTCAGTCTTTTTAAAGTTTTGTGTTTACTTCACAACTGTTCCTCTTTCATAAGTTTTCAATAGTGCTTTATTTAAAATTTAATTTGGATTGAATAAAAACTGCGCTCACACGAAAGTAGTTGTAAAACTTAATTGATCAATTAATAAATCAGGAAACAAGATGGCTGAAATAACCAAAGTACCGGTATGTCTCCTTAAATTAATAGAGATGGTCCCATAACTTTCTTTTCTATTTTTTAATTTTTCTGCAGATAATCCTTAGAAAAATAATGAGTATAGCTACATTCACATCAATCTCACCATCTAGTACAAAGCTATTTCACCGAATAAAATAAATATTTCAATTTCTAATAATTTAGTCAAGTCCACGACTTATCCGATGTGAAATCCCCTAGACTGGTGTGATTTGACTGGACTGAACTCGACTCAAGTGGAGTGGCTTGGTGTGAAATCAGCCTAACCAAGAAATTAGAAACAAGATTACAATCAAGACTGAAAAAACAAAACATACTGTTTTATACATTCTTCAACCAACAACAGAAATATTGTAATTAGTTTATAGTTTTCCATTCTAAAATAACTAAGGTTCTAATGCTTTTATAGTCTCAATCCTTTACTCTACTTTACATCCGTTACGGTTTCCAGCCTGTGGTCAGTTTTTTATTAAAGCCATATATTGTATACACTATCGGCTTGCTAGGCTTGTCGTAGCTTCATATACCTTATAATACAACTTAATACTATGACAGGCACAACATCCAGTCCCCAGTCGTTAATTTTTCAATGTGGAAGGGTAAACCCACACTTAAATAATGATAAATATTTCAGCATTGCCAGGAATCGCACCCGGAACCCTTAGATTAGTAGGCAGACACGCCAGCAACTGAGCTAAGATGTCAGAGGTCTCGAACCTACTATTTTTTAAAGTAGAATACAAAATATACATCATCTGATTTGGTGCTTATCAAAGTTGTTATACAATAATGGTAATTGAACAAATAAAGAAAGAGACACAAATTACATAAAAATCGAGTAAAGAAAAACATCCTCAGTAAAAAGGAAAAAATGTGAGCAGAATCAAATGCACAGATGTGACACTTTCTTCCTTTCTTCTGGTTGTGGGGTAATATGGGCTCTTAAGACGACTGGTTCTAGCTGTATTACCTACCTAAGTTAGGTGTTATCTGTGGGGTGCGACGGGCTCTCAAGACGTCTGGTTCTAGCTGTATTACCTACCTAAGTTAGGTGTTATCTGTGGGGTGAGACGGGCTCTTAAGACGTCTGGTTCTAGCTGTATTACCTACCTAAGTTAGGTGTTATCTGTGGGGTGAGACGGGCTCTTAAGACGTCTGGTTCTAGCTGTATTACCTACCTAAGTTAGGTGTTATCTGTGGGGTGAGACGGGCTCTTAAGACGTCTGGTTCTAGCTGTATTACCTACCTAAGTTAGGTGTTATCTGTGGGGTGAGACGGGCTCTTAAGACGTCTGGTTCTAGCTGTATTACCTACCTAAGTTAGGTGTTATCTGTGGGGTGAGACGGGCTCTTAAGACGTCTGGTTCTAGCTGTATTACCTACCTAAGTTAGGTGTTATCTGTGGGGTGAGACGGGCTCTTAAGACGTCTGGTTCTAGCTGTATTACCTACCTAAGTTAGGTGTTATCTGTGGGGTGAGACGGGCTCTTAAGACGTCTGGTTCTAGCTGTATTACCTACCTAAGTTAGGTGTTATCTGTGGGGTGAGACGGGCTCTTAAGACGTCTGGTTCTAGCTGTATTACCTACCTAAGTTAGGTGTTATCTGTGGGGTGAGACGGGCTCTTAAGACGTCTGGTTCTAGCTGTATTACCTACCTAAGTTAGGTGTTATCTGTGGGGTGAGACGGGCTCCTAAGACGTCTGGTTCTAGCTGTATTACCTACCTATGTTAGGTGTTATCAGTGGGGTGAGACGAGCTCTTAACAAACGTTAGTGCCTTTGTAATAATAAAACCAGATGAACATACCTGTATTTGAGCACGTCGACAGCGACAGACATGTGCCTGGGTTGTTCTGGGCAAGTGTACAAGTTGCGATCATCTTCAGGAAGAAGATCCACATCGTGAAAGATGAAGCAATCATAGTTGTACTGCTTGAGAGCTTCCACGAACCCAACGTTCATCAACATCGCACGATTGAATGGGCCAGTACCTGATAAGAAAAATGAGAGGAAAAGTAGAAACGCTGGATGAAACTTAAAATCATAACGAGGAATTGATCAAGAAATTTTAAGCCACAAGGTGTTACTTTCTGTACACCCCATCTTGTTTGAGTTATCCAGAGGTTTACATTATTATGAAAAGGATTATGAAGGTAGAGTTAAGAGAGAACATACCAACATTTTCATGAAGGTAGAGTGGGAACAAAATTATTGTTGGTATACTTGACTGAGATGTGAATGCCTGATCTCCCATCGATGGCAATACAGTCTGATTAGAGGGTGACGTGTTTGGTAGTACAACCACCGATAATCTCATGAGGGTATAGTAAAAAAAATATAGGCAATTAGAAGAAGTTCTTATAATGTGCTTAAACTACTGAGATAATCTCTCTGAAAATTTAGGTAAAACTTTTGAGAAACTCGTCTGATGGATCAATACTCGATGGAGTCGTCTAAATTCTTAATCGTCATGAATGTTCTTTGAAAAGATGAACATAACACTTATTTCAGAAAGTTTTTGAAACGTTTAGGACAGCTTTTCTATCTGTCAGATAAGATTCTTTTTATGAAAATAGATCAAGTAGCTTTTCTAGCTGTCAGATAAGGTGCTGCCTATGAAAAGTGGACTGTAGCTTGTGGGCAGTGAATGCATCAATCAATAACAGGCCCTCAGACGAGGGAGGGTGTGTCATACCTGCCTGCTCAATGACGTATATTCCGTAATCGATCTGCTGTCTTTGGAGCATAGGGTGTAAGTTGCGCAAGAAGATGGCAAGATGCTGGGCACGATCTCTGTACGGCACCACGAGGGCCACCTTGTCTCGCGACTGGCACTGCGTGGGGCGCCACCTTCCCCCGGGCTCTAGCTGTGGGAACCTCTCGGCTAGCTCCGACAGGGAAAGAGGTTCCACCGACACCTCAATGTGACCCTCTGGAAGAAATATAGATCCACACTCTTATTACACGTATGGTACCACCCTTTTTACTAAATACAAGCTTTAGTGGCAGCTCGATAGTCATTACTGATGTGCGGTATTTTAACTTGATTCAAAAGAACAAGCACAACACTACTGTTTGTTCAAACCGAAAACTTCTGTATCAGTTAGCACATGTGAGGACATTGGTGGGATTATTCTAATATAGATTTGGAATTATGAGACCCTGCACTACAAAGTTCAAGATCTGATGGTTTGGGAGGACACATCGTCACCCGAGAATGCCAAGTGTTCTATCTCCAAAATTGTTAAATTTGAGATATTTGGTGTTTACATTTATTTAGAGTGCATATTATTCACATGCGGTGAAATTGAGACTACTGTATAATTACTTTAAGAAGATACAAACTCGACTTGTCATCTAGTAACATTGGTTTTACACACAAGTTCAAACTTCAATGCTCTTTTACACAAAAGTGAAAAATTAGATATAGAATACTTGCATTCTCGGGTGACGACATGTAGAGTACTAACCGAGATCTGGAGGAATTGGAGGGCACATGCAGAGTACTAACCGAGATCTGGAGGAATTGGAGGGCACAGTGCTCGACCCACGGTTGCCACGGTGCTGGTAGCGTTGCTTATCCTGGTGACCTCTGTGACAACATTCGACAAGGAGTTGACGGTGGAAGGGAATTGACTGGAGGTGTTTCGCGGGGGTGCTTGGGTCGTGACCTCGACCCCTACACCAGCCCCGACAGGAGTTGTGGCCAGAGAGAAGAGTAGCCCCCGGGTGCGCGGGTGTGCAGACGCCCTGTGACGCGAGTGTGTCTGGGTCGAGTTGATGGAGAAGAGTGGCTCCAGGTGTCTCCTCTCAAACACGAGGGTGAAGCCGTACTGGAGTGCGATGACTGCCAGCACCAGCAGGAGCAGCACCTTGTAGAGGTGCGGGGCCATGCCTCAGCGCCGCTCGGGGTACACGCACATACTGGAGCACACACAAGCTCTTCGGGGAAAATATTTATATGAGCCTTTTTAAAAATTTAAGTGACAAACATTTAAGAACATATCAAGCTATTTTACGAATTTCAATATCTTATTTAAAAAAAGCAATTTTTAAGAATCAGCCATTAATCTCTGTAGACTTCACCATTTGCAATGTTACATGATAAAATTTAAACAACTTTAAACACTGGGCGAGCTTTCATCTATGTATTTATTTGCGAATAATATTATTACTATTACTACTGCTGCTGCTGCTATTGCCACCAATACTACTACTACTGCTGTTGTTGCTATTGTTATTATTATTGTTGCTATTGTTGTTGCTATTGTTATTGTTGTTGCTATTGTTATTATTGTTGCTATTGTTATTATTGTTATTATTATTATTGTTATTATTATTGCTATTGTTGTTGCTATTGTTATTATTGTTGCTATTGTTATTATTATTGTTGCTATTGTTGTTGCTATTGTTATTATTATTGCTATTTTTATTATTGTTGTTGCTATTGTTATTGCTATTATTATTGTTGTTGCTATTGTTTTGTTTTTATTAATATTATTATTAAGCCCCACATCTTACTATCTGTTCGGGGCTTAACTGTATATTTACACTAATGGGTAATGAATGAAGAAGGTAGAGTTTAGTATAAATATACCCACATTTTCTTGTAGAGAGAGAGAGAGAGAGAGTGGGAGTGGACAGCAATGGACGAGATTTAGGGGGAATTTGAGAGGCGATGGGGGAGGGTGAGAGGGACTGTGTGATAGTGGGCGGGGGAGTGTGGTATTTGGTGGAGGAGTGCAAAGAGAGGATAGAGGTGCTGGGAAGAAGGGTAGTACTGAGCGAATATAAGAAATGTACGTGTTTGTTTGTACTTACAAACGAGATATAGAGTGAGGAGTACCTGTTTGTTGTGACGACTGGAGCGATGAAGGAGGCGACGGGCCTGAGATTCCTTTTAGCACACGACGGGGTCGAGAGGACATAGTTACGACACGAGGCCTCACACGCTCGGCGGGACCAGCACCGCCTGAAACAAGCGACACCCACAGTAGCACTTCTCCGGGGCGCCCGGATGGACGGAACTTGGGACCGGGTACTTGAGACATACAGTATTGATCTGAAGAGACTGCGCCTTCCGCGTTGCGACAGATCGTACACAAGTGAGCATCGGATAGGGATTGTGCGATATCATTAGCTTGGTTTGTCGCGCGAATAATAAACACCCGGTAAGGCTGGTGCGATATAATTAGCTTGGTTTGTCGCGCGAATAATAAACACCCGATATGGCTGGTGCGATATCATTAGCTTGATTTGTCGCGCGAATAATAAACACCCGGTATGGCTGGTGCGATATCATTAGCTTGATTTGTCGCGCGAATAATAAACACCCGGTAAGGCTGGTGCGATATCATTAGCTTGGTTTGTCGCGCGAATAATAAACACCCGGTATGGCTGGTGCGATATCATTAGCTTGGTTTGTCGCGCGAATAATAAACACCCGGTAAGGCTGGTGCGATATCATTAGCTTGGTTTGTCGCGCGAATAATAAACACCCGGTATGGCTGGTGCGATATCATTAGCTTGGTTTGTCGCGCGAATAATAAACACCCGGTAAGGCTGGTGCGATATCATTAGCTTGGTTTGTCGCGCGAATAATAAACACCCGGTATGGCTGGTGCGATATCATTAGCTTGGTTTGTCGCGCGAATAATAAACACCCGGTAAGGCTGGTGCGATATCATTAGCTTGGTTTGTCGCGCGAATAATAAACACCCGGTATGGCTGGTGCGATATCATTAGCTTGGTTTGTCGCGCGAATAATAAACACCCGGTAAGGCTGGTGCGATATCATTAGCTTGGTTTGTCGCGCGAATAATAAACACCCGGTATGGCTGGTGCGATATCATTAGCTTGGTTTGTCGCGCGAATAATAAACACCCGGTAAGGCTGGTGCGATATCATTAGCTTGGTTTGTCG
Source organism: Timema monikensis (assembly GCA_902151445.1). NCBI lineage: Eukaryota > Metazoa > Arthropoda > Insecta > Phasmatodea > Timematidae > Timema > Timema monikensis. The sequence continues at coordinate 356,609 of CABFVZ010000136.1, forward strand.
CGCGAATAATAAACACCCGGTATGGCTGGTGCGATATCATTAGCTTGGTTTGTCGCGCGAATAATAAACACCCGGTAAGGCTGGTGCGATATCATTAGCTTGGTTTGTCGCGCGAATAATAAACACCCGGTATGGCTGGTGCGATATCATTAGCTTGGTTTGTCGCGCGAATAATAAACACCCGGTAAGGCTGGTGCGATCATTAGCTTGGTTTGTCGCGCGAATAATAAACACCCGGTATGGCTGGTACGATATCATTAGTTTGGTTTGTCGCGCGAATAATAAACACCCTGTATCGCTGGTGCGATATAATTTCTTACTTCATTAGATTTTTTATCTTTTCGGTAAACTTGTAATAATATTTGTGGCGTTGTTTATTTCTTAAATAATTCCATGTTTATGTATCTCGTTAAAAATATCAATCTACGGTACCAGTGGCGGCTCGTAGCTAAAATTAGTACTGCTAATACGGTAAGCAAAACAGTGCATTTTTTACTTCACAGCTTCAAAGCCAACTTTTTCGTTGGTACCATTCAGTATTAAAGCTACGAATATATTTCTTGTTGCTGCTTTTGCCTGGCTGAGATATTAGAATATCAGGTGTTGAACGACCTCTTTTATTGACTGTAACTTTCTCATGGAGAGATAGCTGTGAAAACTTAAGCTGTTGAAGTTCACTTACAGTCACAGAACTTATTTTTTGGGGATGCGAGGCCATGGTTAAAGTTTTCTTTTAAATCAAATAACTTAATTTTTTTTTATCAAATAGAATAGCTGGAAGCAGAATAATAATCTAACCCGCCTCGGTGGCGTAGTTGGCTAACGCGCTATTCGTGTTGAGCTCGACTGCTGAGGACGGGGAGATCGAGATTCGAATCTCGGTAGGATGAACTGGGGGTGGTTTTTCCTAAACGGTTTTACACTCTCCCTCCACGCAAATGCGGGTTCACTTCCTCTAATTTAACCTTCCTAATCCATTAGCGTAATTAGTACTTAAAGCGTATAACCCGAACGGGTAGTAAGACGCGGTGCAAAATAATAATAATAATAATAATCTAACTCTACACTCTTATACACTTTATCACATTCAATAATATGGTATACGGTTTTTAAGCACAACACACCTTGAGGTAAAAAAACTTCCTTTCACCATCACGCCAGAGCCGGCACTGCGAGAGCAACAGTGCTCTCTCTACCTGGCAGTCCCACCTTCCTCCCTACTTCCCTCCTATGTGCGCATGCGCACAACAGTCAAACACCACGTCGCTGGCACTGTGAGGCGCACAGTTCCATACAAAGATTTTTGTATCTTTTTCTTAAACTGGGGGATGGCTACTGAAGTACTGGCATTAAGCTTAAGGAATATATATTGTACTATAAAAATAAAGAAAAAATTAAAGAAAAAAGGACTCATTAAATTAAATGTTATCGATAATATCAAGTGGAAATAGGGGGTGCTGCAGTTCCACATGGTCTATACACGAGCCGCCACTGTACGGTACTAGTCTATAGGTATGTATGTAATGGTTAAAAATCACCATAAACAAGTTTAAAATCGTTTACTAGCAATGATGTAAGCATATTATACTCGAACCTTAACTTTTTAATGGGTCACTGCTGTTCAAGTGTATGGATTTTAATATGTTAAAAAAAATACATTCAAGCACAGAGTCAGATCCTGTGTCCATTCATTTTTTCCAGATCTATCTAAAACAAAAATACTATTAGCATTTATATATTATTTATTCATCAAGCTCTATTAAAACCCCAATAAATACGTGAATATAATTCATTTATCACAGGCGGTTGTTCTTTTTTGAAGAGCGGACTAATCCGGAAATTTATTTAGTAATTTTTCTAATAGAAAAAAAAAATCCAAGGCCAATGTTACCCTAAACGGCTAATATCATAATGGTACGTATTTGTTAAACTCGGGTGACACGAACGCATAACAAAGAGATTAAAATTATACTTCCTGAATTTGTTGAAAAGCAGATTCGACCAAATCATTTTGATCTCTATGGTAGGAAAAATGAAGCTCTAGTTCCGTTTTCATAAGCAAGACATCTAAGAGCTAAAAAGTAATTTTATATATTTTCACTTGTTCATACGTCACGTCATGTAATCTGTAAGTCACTTTTGATAGATATTATCAATACTTAAATAATAAAATAAATACTATACTAAAATATTTTCATTGTTGACACTAACAAAAATTACTATAATTCTCTAAATTTATATATCTTGCTATTGTTGACAATAGGTTTAAATGTTTAGTTCAGGAACTTATTACTTTAAAGCATTTATTTTTTTGCTGTTGTCAGGTTATTATTAATATGACATATTATATCATATAAATGATAGAGAAAACAAAACGCTAAAGTGCATTGAATAATGAATGTCACGTCTTTACAAACTCAAGATGGCCGTGAGGTTCTATGAGAAAGTACAAATATATTCAAAATCGTTTTAACTTTTAAGTGTTTTACACCAAACATTACTAATGAGATCAAATTACTCCCGTCAAATTCAAATCTCCAAAGATATTAGGTTTTTTTTAATATAAAAGAAGTTTTAATTAGTGGACTATTTTATCTGCGCTATTCTTGTTTTAACAACAGAACGTCTTCAAATATTCCCCGAAAATCGAACAAAGATAGCGTACACTTTTGTAACAACACAAATACTTCAGTCCAATTTTTATAGGTAGGGCATTTATCCGACAGATTGAACACTTACTATAATCTACTTTCATACGTCAAGTCATGTGATGAGCATCAGTCACTTTTGAAAAATATTATCAATACTGTACCTGTAAAACAATCAAATAGTAAAATGTTAACAATGTTGGCAGCAAAAGATTATGTTTGTATTTTATAAAAGGTTCTTCCTGTGAAAATTGTACTATACAGATTCTAAAGAATGTTTATTTTATGGGCGTTACTGATAACTTGGGACATTAATTAGCTACCCTATCCGCCACAAGTTTTTATGTTTCTTAAAAACAGAATCCTCAAATGTCGTAAAACGAAATAGTAACTGGCTGTAAACGCAGCGTGACTCAATACTTTTTACTTTCTCGTGACTTCTGAGAGAGAAAGTATTGTGATCTTTTTTATTTATTTTTTTAATCGAGATTTGTTTGGCATGTCAAAGTATTTAACGTGCACTTTCTGAATCTACCGATAATATCAGCATACAATAATTTCTATGAGCGATGGTGAAAGAGCCTAACAATTTGCCGGAAAAGGTATTTTCACATATATTCCAGGGTTATTTTACATGTCAACAATCGACATGGGACCGACAGCTTTACTTTCCCTCCGAAAGAAGTTGTGCAACGGATTTTTATCGCTAAAGAAAAATCCGTCAACACCGACTGGGTTTGAACCCACGAACATCGGGTCGTGAGGCGTGCACTTTACCCCAAGGTCATCGAGGTCGATCTGAACCCAACAAAAACCTAATTTTCGAGATGCTGTCTGTAGTTCGTCTTAAGAGACCAAACTATTTTACCGATCGGATTGAAACTTGATACCTCCCCTAGGGGTTCCCTAGGTTAACCAGATGTTTTTATGGAATTATTATTCTAGCCCTAAACTCAAGGGTAGTTTACTTTAAGGCGAAAAGATATAACAAAAATCGATTTTCAAGAAATCGGTTTTAACGGTTTTGATTAAATTGGTATCGAGGAACAGTTTTTAATCTTACATACAAAATGGCGTAGGGTATCTTCTTCTCTTTTTTTTTCAGAAAAAAAAATGACAAGAGAATTTTTTTGTAAAAGTGGATATGTCTAATTTTGAATATTTAACCAGCAACTCTTAGAGATACGAAATAGCTTAAGATCGCAAAATTTTAGAACTTTTGAAATATGTTTTATAAGGATAACAGTTTCTGAGATATAGTAAGCAAATATATTTTTTCTCAAATTGAGGTTTGGGAAATGGGAAGTGAAAATGTACAGAACAAATAGTTACTTAATTACTTAGGGCTTACTTACTTCCTCTATAGCATTAGGAACTCGAAGGTTCATTACCGCACTTACAAAAGTACGCCACCTAACCCTATCTTGAGCTAGTTCTATCCAGTCCACCTCACTACACTATATCCCTATCTTGAGTTAGTTCTATCCAGTCTACCTCACTACACTATATCCCTATCTTGAGTTAGTTCTATCCAGTCCACCTCACTACACTATATCCCTATCTTGAGCTAGTTCTATCCAGTCCACCTCACTACACTATATCACTATCTTGAGCTAGTCCTATCCAGTCCACCTCATTACAACCGATCCCATCTACTGGACAAAGAGGGGTGAATTCTCTCTTTATCTAGCATTTTCGGCTCCACCCGGTAGATTAAATTGTTAATAACCCACTGATTGAATCTATCAAATAAAAAAATTAAGTATACAGTAAAACAAGAATCGAATTTACATTAAATTCATAGTTCTATTTTTTTAATAACAGAGAAAGAATAATTTTGATTGGATATGGATATTTGCATAATCACGTCATCTAATAAGCAATTTATAGACCAATTAATTTTTCATCGAGTAAATATTAGGTTTAAGGTTGCTAGTTACCTAATATTCACGCAATGTTAACACACATTTTATCTTCTGGAAAAAAAACCCATCATTATAATGCTAAAAAAAAATATAGCAACATCGTTAGAGCTACAGTCACAATTTTCAAAGAAAGACCCTTATAGAAAATAATAATTTGTTTACGACCAACATTAATAGCATGACTTGGCGCATTAAATATATATAGCTTTATTTATGGTTCAAACAATATCAAAATTAAGATACAAGTACAAATTAGGGGGTTGTGTTACCATAAAGAGTACTTCAAATAGCTTCTATAGGTGTTAAATATTTAGAAATTTTCCTAGCCTTCGGTATTTTAGGGGCTATTTTACCACAAAAAAAACCACTTCACAGAGCTTCAAAAAGTGTTTATCATTTAGAATTTTTTCTAGTCTCCGACAATTGGGGGATGTGCCCACCAAACCCCACTTGAAATTATTGGCTGGCTACGGACTTGGCTTGACGTATGAATACAGGTTAGTATATCTAGCTACTTTTCTAGCGACCAATTAACACCATTCCTATGGAAAGTGGACTTTAATAACAATTTCTCGCGTTTTCCTGGTGGTAGTAGGTTTGCGTGACGTCACTTCCTCCTCTAGGATAATTAGCTGCAGAAAAATTGATTAAAAAAAGGGGGGGGCAGCAAAATATCCGGAGGAAGATGGCGAGCCAAACTGTAGGTGGTTCTTTTGTTTTTGATTTGATTTCAAAAAGGATAAATATTAATGTTGTTAAAAGCGGAGTACATATTATTGTGTGTTAAAAGAATAAGATTATTACTAAGGTACCATTTTTTTTAGGAACTTGAACTAATAAAATGCCCTAATGTGGTCATGTGAAATAACATTTTAAACTAGACCAATAAAAACTGTACAAAATGGTTGGTATTTAATTGCACTATCTTATTTCTAACTGAAGAATCTGAATAAAACATGATGAAGGTTGAAGCGCAAAAACATCCAAAATATCGAAAATGTGTAGCTCAAAAAATAATGGAGGGAAAATCAGGATAGGGATAAGGTGTAATGAGGTGAACTAGCTCAAGCTAGAGATAGGGTGTGATGAGGTGGACTGGATAGAACTAACTCAAATTAGAGATAGTGTGTGATGAGGTAGACTGGATAGAACTAGATTAAGAATTAATGATAATCCCATAGAGTAAAGTAATACGTTATGTCAGAAGATGTGTAAATTCATGTTGTACGAGTTTTGTAGTTTTTTGTAGTTTTCATCGCCAATTTTGATGGGAAACTGATATGATCTGTTAGTTGTGTCGTCTAGATCAGCGTTTTCCAAACTGAACTCGTAATAAGCTGCCTCGGCTTCGTGAGGTAAATTTAGATTTCTGTTTTTCACAATATAAAATAGTATCAGTAACTAAGATTGCCAATTTTATCAAACCTGATTAAAGGACATTTTCCAAAGGCAAGAATATGTGATATTTTCCGTTTGTTAACTACCTTTGTGCTTGTAAAATATTTTATGTCGTTATTGAATGTTCATAATAAGGGCCCGGATTTTGACGGCATATTCAAATACATAACTCTAAAGTAAATACATTCTGAATATTCATAATCCACTTGCTGTAGAAATGTATATTTTATAAGTTGTTTTTTTTCAGTTGGGAATTTAGGGTTGTATGTTCTTGGTTTGCGTCATTTTAAGTCGTTCAAGAATCATTTTTAAATAGTTTGTTTTGTCAATTGAAGGCATTCACGTTGAATTTTGCTTGTCTGGTTGTAAAATTACCCAAGAGACTGCAACTAGGCTGGAGCGGGTTGCGTTGGGAGGAGGTAGCTATTACAACCTTAAGAAGATATTTGTAAATCAATGATAATATATTCAGCAGAATTCATTTTTGTAAAATGAGTGTTTGGTTTAATCGAGTACCTTTATTACGAGGTTTCGTCCATTAAAAAAAGTCCTTCTTTTAGAATGTTTATGCCATTATATTGGTATTTTACTGATTATTTTTAGGTGATCATATTAGGGTAAAATATTTTATGGGGGTTCCAGCCATGTGATTTTTTCTGGTGCAAAGGTTCCTTCGGTTTAAAACGTTTTGTAAACCCCTGGTCTTGCGATGTATTCATCAGCGTGCAGTTGGCCACGCAAGTTCACCTGCACGCTCCATTCTCCCCCCCCC
>CABFVZ010000136.1:363573-387019 GCA_902151445.1 Timema monikensis
TAGTCACAGATCACAGGTACGAGATCGTCGTCGGTGAAACTCCTGATCTACCTAAATACACTTTCTCGTAAGTTCCATGAATCGTAAGGATAGACATCCATCTCAGCTGCAGACTGCTCTGTCGGTCCACATAGTCCTGACCCGTAAGGTCCTAGGCTGTATCCGAATAGTCTACTTATATGACGTCGCCTTGGCAATCACGTGACCAAGTGTAGATCTGTCCAAATAGTCACGAACGATATCTATGCAGTCTTCACGAGGTCTTGGTAACTATGGATGCGAAGGCTACACCAGCCGTGCGCTGTTTGACTGGCAATTGTTTTAGTATTATCGTTTTGTCTGACTTGAGTTTTTCCGCCATTTTAAATACGGTCGTTGCCGTTCAAATAATTTGATGCAGCCTTCGCTATGAACAACGCGAGAAGTGTAAAATCATCAAGTATAAAACTCAAGGGTCCGACTAAGGAGTTTTGGAATATTCGGATACAGTCCGTTATAAGTGGGATCAACTTTCAACTTTCTTAAGAATCATCGTTCCAGACGGCCAAAGATAACCAATCAAAGGTAGATAAATTAATTATAATTGACGTGCAAAAAATAAATAAAAGCATTAAATCAAAAAATAAAAAAAACTGTTGAAATTTTCTAAACAATTAATATTTCCAACTATCTTTAGTAACAATTTCGAGTAAACTTTATATATATATATATATATATATATACGTAAAGCATTAAAACCAAATAATAAAACATTTGAAATGTTTGTATTGCTTATTTAATCGGCTGAAATAGTTTCATTTATAAGAGTTTGATTAGACACAGTATAATACTTCCCCCATTGAGTGACAACTGACAAGATATCACGTGATTAAGGATACTGAGAGAGTGTACAAGATACCATACATAAAAAATAGGGTTATAAGTTCGTGATTTTTTTTAATACGGAATATGTAGAAAAGGATTTACTATTATGAAGACCGCTGGACGTTAACGCGCATGCGCTGTTTATAGAACCTTATAGGTCACAGATTAGAGCGAATCGTCGGTTGAAATAAATAGATAGATTAAAACCACTGTACCACACACGTCAACCAACATTTGAGCGGCGAGATTAGATCGAATACATACATACTGTTAAGATAAAAAACAAACAATCAGAGAGTTATCTGTCGGACACTTATTACGACGTCGTAAATGATCGAACAAGGAAAAAGGTTTTTATTATTACTTTTTGATGTCGATGCGTCAGTGTGACTTGAGATTATGCGAAGTCAGCGTGTAGGCGAGTAAGCACGCGCGGTCTACTGGTTATTTGGAGGAAACACTACATTTGTACGCCTCGCGTTTTGGAAGCCAACACACTTCCTCTATTTATTTGCTTCTTTTTTTTTTCTCTTTTCCTTAAGGTCCAAAGAGACTGTGATTGGACGTTACTGCGCAAGGAAGGATTACGGACGGATGGACCCTGGTTGTATGAACCAATATAAGGAGGGGGTTTGTTGTCCGGAAAGAATCAAACCTAGCACCTTCGAGCCTTCTACCTTGGCGGGAGGATTCTAAAGGTAAGATAAAGTTAACACGTTTTGAACTATTAGCTGGGTCGTGCCCGTAAATAAATGCATAAAACTAGCTCTAGATAAAGATAGAGTGTAATTAGGTGGACTGGATAGAACTAGTTCAAGATAGAGATAGTGTGTGATGAGGTGGACTGGATAAAACTAGCTCAAGATTGAGATAGTATGTGATGAGGTGGACTGGATAGAACTAGCTCAAGATAAAGATAGAGTGTAATTAGGTGGACTGGATAGAGCTAGCTCAAGATAAAGATAGAGTGTAATTAGGTGGACTGGATAGAGCTAGCTCAAGATAGAGATAGTGTGTGATGAGGTGGACTGGATAGAACTAGCTCAAGATAGAGATAGTGTGTGATGAGGTGGACTGGATAGAATTAGCTCAAGATTGGAGTACTTTTGTAAAAGCAGCAATTATCATTCAAGGCTCTAATTCTATAGATTAATTAAGTAATACAATATAGTAGGTACCCATAATTTATTATTGGGGGTAAAGAGGGGCGGTAGGAACTAAAAAAAGTCCAATTTCCATAAGAGGAACCTTATCAGATTGTTCGAAAAGTTACACGATCTAATTCCATGTAATCATACTTCAAGTTATGCCATCTTCAGCTGTATTCTTTCAATAGTTATTATCAACAACTATAAAAAAACTTTGATATAAAAATACACTATTGTTGATTTTGCCAGAATTTTTTTTTCTAATAGGCCCCTTCTATGAAAATTGGACTGTAGCATTTAATAGCTCCTTGGCCCAACACATTTCAAGAGATTAAAAAAAGTGGGGTGAACAAAATGACTTAGCCATTTTTTATTGGATTATTTAAGATTAACTTCCTAAACACGGATTACATCAGCCCACGAATCACAAACTAACTTAAATCCCAGACAAGTCTTAACTGTCCACACCCGGCCCTATTTTCCATGTATTCACAGAATGAATAAAGCCCGCTTTGATGACCACGTGGTCTAGGGCGTCATTCTCGCAATAAACTTGACTGCCGATGACAAGGATATCAAGGTTAGAATCCCGGTCGGGTGTACCGAGTGGTCTTTTTTTCCTTCCTAAATAGTTTTCCACTCTCTCGCCACGCAAACACAGCTACACGTACTCCAAATTAAACCTTTCTCATCCTTATCACATAAGCGTGATTAGTACGCATGCGTATAACGACAAGGGGTAGTAAGACGCGGTGCTAATAAAGTAAGAAGTATCTTCAATCTCACCCTGAATCGAAGGCGGGCCTCCTGGTCCTGTGGACGTGTTACCGCGTGAGGTTGGGAAGAGGAAGGAGCATATTTACGCGTAATGACGCGAGTGTTTTTGCCGTAGATTATGAGGAAGTGACGCCGCCAACTCAGCCAAATTGGCCTCTTCTAATTTCTCGCAGGCGGTTAAAGAGCTTTCCTTAATTTAGCTAAGGTTTTTTGAGGGGGGTGGAGGGGGGTAAGGGGGAGGGCGTCAGTAACGAGGGGTGTGAGGAGTCAGATTACATCTTACATCATGTTTATTTAATCAATGTTTATGGTGAGACAGCTCAGACAAAATCTAATTTATTTATTTATGTCAAAAAATGAATATATCTAGATTAATAAAATGAGTTTGTTTGTCTGTCGTGAAAATTGCGCGATATATATCACAAGCAGAGGACAGCAATTTTAAATTTTTGACTAGCTTTTTTTTTTCTTTTTTTAATTTCGATCAAAACTGGGTTTGGAAGAAATAAAAAGACGAGATTTATTTTCTGTCTGTTTGGAGATAGGAAAACGCCGCGGTTACTTCTGCTAGTTATAGCCTGAATGAAATTTCACTTATATTTCAATTTAATTACTATAAAATAATATAATTTAACAAATCGTAAAAAAAAACTATGTAAGATTGAGGGGGGAAGGGGGAGTTGGAGAGAGAAAGTCTTATGATCCACTACGTAAATCATGAAAAAAAAAGCCTTACGTAACTTAAGGACGGCATCTTAACATAAATAGGGTTTCAGCGTCTGAGGAAAACACCTTTTTGTGAAACAAGCTTCAGTGGTCGCATGGTCTAAGGTGTCACGCTCGCAGTAAACTAGACCACCACTGAAAGAGATATCGAGGTTCAAATCTCGGTCGGGTATACTGAGGGTAATGGTTTTCCAATCTCCCTCCATGCAAATTCGGTAAGACTGCTACCTTGATTGGTTCCACTATGGTGTAGTTTAAAAGATATGGCCATAGTGTAATCAGTCAAGGTAAGACTGCTACCTTCTCAAGATCAAAGAAGTGTACCCCAAAATTGTGTTTTCAGCAGGTTTGTAGCCCTCAGTGTGTTAAGCACATATTAAAACACACACCTGAAAAAACTTTATAAAGTGCACTTTCTAAACATGGTATTGTTCCAGAACACAACTCATAACCTAACTTAACCTTATACGCAGTACCTAGGACTGAACCCTAGAAACTAGTAGTTTAGGGCCCACCTTGACGCATGACAACCTCTCGAACAAATGATCCCTGGTAATGACCATAGGTGCCACTAGAGGCCAGGTCCAGTGCGGTCATTTATAAGGGAACTACAGTAGCCCCGTGGCTTCTTTGGTGCTGACTGACAGCTCACAGCTCACTTCTGACAGTCAACATTGAGGTATATACCTCAATTTTGACCGTCAAAAGTGACAGCTGCTAAACACATGTTTTTGCAGATCATATTGTTCGGCGTAGGGATACATAATTTGGTCTGGTAGCTTTTCAAAGCTTTTAGCTGTCAGTCAGCACCAAAGAAGTCATGTAGCTACTGTAAGTAATGTTGTTAGCAGTAGCCAAGCAGTTTTCGATAAGTTGGCAGCCAGGATGTGCCCGAAAGCTGACAGAAAGCTGATAAGATAAGTCAAGCCACCAGGAAATTTGATAAGTAGATTATATATTAAAAAAATTAACAAGAGTTGAAATTGATAGTTGATGTGTTGTTTAGTTAAAAAGTTCACTAGTTCAAGTAGTGTCCTGTCAAGTAGTACAAGATTGAAGAGCTGTTGGTAAGTAGCAGGAGCTGTTGGTAAGAACCAGGAGCTGTTGGTAAGCACCACGAGATGTTGGTAAGCACCACGAGATGTTGGTAAGCACCACGAGATGTTGGTAAGCACCACGAGATGTTGGTTCCCCATAATCGGCAGTCTAGTCTAAGAAGAAGCGACCAGCTGAGAGGGTAGTTTAGAAACTAAACAGTATTGTTATGGGACAACTACACAAACCTTATCTTTTGACGGCTCTACGTATGTTCCTATACTCCATTCACGGTAGGAATTACGCTCTGAAAGGATTTTGTTTCCTACCAATATCCTACTATATAATAGATTTCTGGTAGGGAAAAAGGCCTTTCAGAAAACAATTCCTACGCTGAACAGACTTTAGCTTTACTCCGCGATTAAAAAGAACCTTTCACAGACACCTACCTATTATTTTATATCAAATTCTTTATTTTTAATGTTTTCAAACCCTCCTTTTCTGTTTTGTTTTTAGGGTTGTTCCTTAATAGTCATTAATCAAATTCCCAAATAGTTTTATTTTAGTAATGGAGATCTTAAGAGCGTTCATTATTATTAATATTAGCACCACGTCTTACTACCCGTTCGGGTTATACGCACTTACGCTAATGTTTAATGGTAGGGTGATTGTGAGATGAAATGGAGGACCTACAGTTTAACGTGGGATCCGAACCACGGTGGAGGCCTGGAATCCCACACATTCACAAGTTGTGATTAATACACGTCTTGTCAGAGGTGAAGGAAGGGTTTCGAAATCAGATAAATCTGTGCCTGGACCGAGGATTGAACCCCGGCCGCCAGCACAGAAGTCTGACACCTTACCCCTAGACCACCAGGTCACCGATAGTGAGTAGGAGGGTGATAGTGAGTATGAGGGTGATAGTGAGTATGAGGGTGATAGTGAGTATGAGGGTGATAGTGAGTAGGAGGGTGATAGTGAGTAGGAGGGTGATAGTGAGTACGAGGGTGATAGTGAGTATGAGGGTGATAGTGAGTATGAGGGTGATAGTGAGTATGAGGGTGATAGTGAGTACGAGGGTGATAGTGGGTACGAGGGTGATAGTGGGTATGATGGTGAACATATTGTTCATGGTACTTACCGTCTGTTTAATCCATCAAGAACCCATGTTCCTGGTACTACCGACATTTTTTATACCTTCCATAGCTTATCAAGACCAGGAATCAAAGCCATGATCATTTAACTAAACACATCAACTCCTCGTACTTCTAGCTTCATACTTCCACTATTGCCAACACACTGCTTTATTTCCCTATCGTGGTACTCGCCTTCACTTTCAAGGCTCAGGGAAAAGATATCTTTTCGGCAGATTGTAAGACCACTCGCGCATTCTTTTTTTATCGCACCCTATCTTCAGCTTCGACACAAAACTGGCACAAACAATTTGCGTCCAACGTTGAGAAATTATTTTTTTCAAAATAAGTTGTTTGAAAATGAACATGAATTAATCATATGCCCATCAACTCTTTGATACAGTCGATTCGAAATCTTAAGATTTACACGAACACTATCGCATGTGGATCATTTCTGATTTCACATTAATGGAGATAAAGAGTTGAAAAAGAAATGGATATTTAGATTTAGAAACTGCATTAAAAAAGCTGTTTTTGACCATTTTAGAATGTCTTCACAGATAAGTATTGTACACAAATCTTCATTCTGTCATAACAGGGACATACTGTAGTTATTAACAAGAAACTTTGTCGCTTTGTCCTCCATCGTCACCGGGGAAAATATCGAGTAATCGTTCAAATACGAATGCACTGCACACCTTTCTGTCATATCGTAGGTGTTTTATTTTCTCTTTTACTCCCATAATACCTCGCGCGAGCCGGGAGCTGAGTTGGGCCTGCTATGATGAATGCTCTATCAATCCTCGGTCCCGGCACAGATTTATCTGATCACCAAACCCTTCCTTCACCCCTGACAAGACGTGTATTAATCACAACTTGTGAATGTGTGGGATTCCAGGCCTCCACCGTGGTTCGGATCCCACGTTAAACTGTAGGTCACTCCATTTCATCTCACAATCACCCTACCATCACACATTAGCGTAAGTGCGCATAACCAGAACGGGTAGTAAGACGCGGTGAAAATAATAATAATAATAACATACTCACTATCACCCTCATCAAGAAATGGAAAGATCCTCCACAGAAAGGATGTACTATTAGTACATTAGTACGTCCCCTGGACAATGGTACATTAGTACTGGCTGATATTTCCACTACCAGGCTACAAGTGATGTAGCTCAGACGCGCAGTTATTATTATTATTGTTGTTGAAATTGAAATGTTGGAAGACAGTGAAGAATTTGAAACACTATCACTCTTGATATTCGTACCGAGAGGTTTAATTAATATTTGTCTGTTGCAGATCTCGTCAGAAGCTCTCACATGAGAACTCACCACCACAGGTCGTGGCTGCTCGTGTTGGCGGTACTCTCCATCCTGTTCCTGTTCTTGTATCAGACGCGCCTGTCCAGGCCGGAGACCGCAGCCAGACCCTGCGTCCCGGAGGCAGAGTTACTCATCCGCACCACCATCGAAAGGCTCCCCCTCAAGAACCTGTTGGACGTCGAACGGAACAAACTCGGCCAGCTGTTCGCGCAGCTCGGCGACGAACTGTCGACGAGAAACAACGCGCGGACGCCGCCGCCCCCGCCCCCCGTGCGCCCAATATACATCATCACGCCAACATACCCGCGCCCGGAGCAGGTCCCGGAGCTCATCAGGATGTCGCAGACGCTGCTGCACGTCAAAGGCGTCCATTGGTTGGTCGTCGAAGACGCGGAGAAGAGGACAGAGTCGGTGACGAATCTCCTGGCAAGGTCCGGCATCTCCCACGACCACCTGCTGGCTCCGATGCCAGATAAATACAAGGCCAATAAAGGGGCCAAGCCCCGAGGGGTGTCCAACCGTAACCGCGGGCTCAGTTGGCTGAGGGCAAACGCCACCACCGGTGTGTTCTTCTTCGCGGACGACGACAACACGTACGACCTGCGCCTGTTCGAGGAGTTGAGGAGCGTGAGGGTGCTGGGGATGTGGCCGGTGGGACTGGTCACCTACACGGGGCTCAGCTCGCCCGTCGTCAAGGGGGGACAGTTGAAAGGGTTCTACGACGGCTGGGTGGGGGGGCGGCAGTTTCCCGTGGACATGGCGGGCTTCGGCGTCAGCGTCGACTTCCTGATGCAGAGGCCGGGCGCCGAGATGCCCTACCGGCCCGGGTACGAGGAGGACGGGTTCCTCAAGAGCCTGAAACCTTTCGACCTGAGCGAGATCGAGCTGAAGGCCGACAACTGCACCAAGATCTTGGTGTGGCACACGCAGACCAAGAAGAACAAGCCGGCCAGGCCGCTCAACATGACCAAGTTCGCCAACTCGAACATTGGTCAGCTGAACCTGCAGATTACCGTGGAGGACAAGCGTCCTTGAACCTGCTGATCATCAGGGATAACACGCGGCGTCCCTGAACCTGCTGATCGCCAGGGATAAAACGCGGCGTCCTTGAACCTGCTGATCGCCAGGGATAAAACGCGGCGTCCTTGAACCTGCTGATCGCCAGGGATAACACGCGGCATCCTTGAACCTGCTGATCGCCAGGGATAACATGCGGCGTCCCTGATTCATTTAATATGAAGGTTTTGTGAATTTGGAACATTTTAATGAAAGCTTTAAAAGTAGTCTTTAGTTCTTCGGTTCAATTTTCGTTCCATACAAAGAACAACTATTAACGATTCGACGTTCAATGCCACAAAATTTACAAAATAAATATTTGTGAAATTCCGTGTCTGTTCCGTGTTCTCTAAGTGCGTGGCAAATCAGTATGGCTGACAAGTGAAAGTGTAAATCATTGCTATCAGTTGATATCAACATAATTTATAGTAATTTGGCAGATAAATAAACTACACCTCGAGTGATAGAAAGAAAGCTTTAACTATCAAAGGAAGTATTGATAGCCACTATGAAATGTTCATCTCTGATGTAGTCATCCGCGCAAACTTTTAAATGGTAGAACCAACTCTTCTCCTGTGGCGAGTTTTGTGCTCGAAAGTGGAAACGTAAAATACCTCTCAGGAGGGCCCTGACTTTAGCAGACAATCTTGGGTAGTAAGGACCAAATGGTGTTTCATATAAACTAAGTAAGCCTATTATCGATTATAAATACTAATTAAAATTAAATCTACCACGAAGTCAAAGAAAATATACTTTTATTGTGTATTAAATTACTAAAGAGGTTATTTTGTCATGCCTGTGAAAGGTTCTCTACCACTCTGGCCCCATTTCACCAGATTGTTTAAACTATACGTGTGATATGTTCTCCCCCACGTTGTCCCCATTTGACCAGGGTGGACAGAGCTTGTTAAAAATATAGCTGTGATATGTTCTCACCCATTCCAACCTCATTTGACCAGGGTTAAAAGAGCTTGTTAAAACTATACTTGTGATATCTTCTTTCCCCATTTGACCAGGGTACAGAGCTTGTTAAAACTATACTTGTGATATCTTCTTTCCCCATTTGACCAGGGTACAGAGCTTGATAAAACTATACTTGTGATATCTTCTTTCCCCATTTGACCAGGGTACAGAGCTTGTTAAAACTATACCTGTGATATGTTCTCTCCCTATTTGACCAGGGTAAGCAGGTTTTTCTAAACTTGGCTGTGGTCTGAAAATGTTCTTCAGATTCTGTATTTATGAATATTGTGACCCTATGATTGGATCCTTGTGTTATATTATCTCTTGTATGATTTGACTTTTTATGTAGGTGTAGCTAAGAGGTTGATGTAAACCGTTTTAAACGACGTTAAGTTGTTTATAGAGCCCGGTCAAATGAAACCAAACCGCCGGCCTATCTTTGACCCTGTTGAGTGATGTTTCGTCATGGAGTCAAGTTGAGTGATGTTTCGTTTCATGCTCTTTGGGTAATCCTTCTCTGGGAGTCCTGGGTTGAGTTCGTCGTGATGGGTTCGGTATTAATACATAATTATCTATAAGCGAGGGAGAGAGATGGTGTTTTCAAAGTTGTTATGTTTCACAAATATACGGAATAGGGGTGGGCTCGTGTGCAAGGATGTATTTAGTTTTATGTTTTGAGACTTTTCATTAATTTGAAATATGTTAAGGGTGGAAACTTTCGATTAAAATTATTATTAAATGAAAATATATTTCATTACAATCCCCCTCCCCCTCTTCTCCTTTACAAACATATATTAAGTGTAAAAATCATTTTGAAAGCAACGATAATAACCTTAAAACTATGCTACATTGTACTTTATTCTTATTTAATTATTTCAAACTCTTTTTATCCCGTTTTGGTTATACGTGTATGTACTAATTACACTAATTGGTTAGGGATTAGGGAGAAATGTTTATAGGAAGTGTACTCGCATTTGCGCGGAGAAAAAAAAGAGAGAGATAATGGAAAACCCACACTCAGTACATCCGACCGAGATTCGAAACCCGATCTCCCCTTCATCGGCAGCCTAGTCCAACACGAGAGTAGCGCGTTAAACCACGCGGCCACCGAACGTGTTACAAACTATCTTGGTATTTATTTTATTGACAAAATATTCTGCCTGTTTTTATTAATATAAAATTATTGCTGTAATATATTTAAAGAAAACTTAACCCCCCCCCCCCCNATCTGTCCCCCTTCACTGGTGTGAAACATTTTGCCTTGGACCAACGGAGCGGGTGGTAAGTTAAACAAATCCGTGACGAGTGTAATAGAAAGCCTTACGAGTGTCTGTGACATCACGTCCAAACATCCATTAATTTTTTTCAAAAGATGTATTATTATAATTTTTTTTTGTTACTAATAACAAAACTAGGTGATTAGATTGCCAATGACGGGTATACCGGGGTTCAAATCTCGGTCGGGTGTACTAAGGGTGTTTTTTCCTAAATAGTTTTCCACTCTCCTTCCACGCAAATGCGGCTACACTTCCTCTAAATATAGACTTCCTCAAATTAAACTATTAGCGTAATTAATACATGAGCGTATAATACGAACGGGTAGTTAAACGCGGTGCTAAAAAAAAGCCTGACACGCCGCGTACAGCAGGGGGTATGTGTGCCACAGTTTGAGTAACATTGATCTATATAAAAGCAATTTCCGATCAAATTACCTCGCAGATGTGTTACTGCGGGCTCAAACATTCACCGAAAAACAAAAGAGGCGTGGTAGCGTGGCAAGCTCTAGACCTAAGCCAATCACAAGATTTTCAGCGCGATCCGCTCTGCTCTAGTTTGACGAGTTTCAGCTTTGTCTGTTTTTCTCGAAAAGTCATGATTTGGGAGGAGGATATTAATCTAATCAACTGTCAAAACCAACCGCATCAAAACAGTGCGCGCATGCGCTTTAGAGATATATACAAGCAGACAGCTTCGTTGATTGTTGTGAGCAGATTTTAAACAGATTTTTTAAAATGGAAAGCGTGTGTTATGTCGATGTAGTGAATTGTATCCTTCGTTTACCCTGTAAGATATTAAGCTTACCTTCCATTGTTCCACTATGGTGCAGCCTATGAGAGCGAGGGACCACCATTACATCGCGTTTTGCTAGGATAGTGTGCCTGACTCTCACTTTGAGGGTGGGGCTGGTTGCTAGGATAGTGTGCCTGACTCTCACCTCTCACTCTGAGGGTGGGGCTGGTTGCTAGGATAGTGTGCCCGACTCTCACTATAGACGAGATACCTAGACAACTGTATCTACAACACTCCTAAAATAGATACACCATAATTTTGTTTTTTACTTCTCTGGAAAAAAATTGTCCAGATAAAAAAGTATATTTTTAATTTGTAGATTATATTCTTATTTTATTATTTCATCTTTGCTTTTCATTGGACCACAGCAATTTGAATTTACAGATTAAAGTGTTCTATATTTTTTTTACACTGCGTCTTACTGCCCGTTTGGTTTATACGTATATGCATTAATTACTCTAAATTGTTAGGGATGAGGAAGGATGAATTCTAGATGAAGTGCACTCGCTTTTGCGTGGAGGGAGAGTGGAAAACCATTCAGGACCCAAAAAAAACCTCATTTCACCCGACTGATATTCGAAACAGGATCTTCCCGTAGTCGGCCGTCATTGGGGGGAAAATAATTCAGGGAAGGGGGGGAGGGAGAACCTTAGTATACCTGGAACAAAGATTCGAACCTCGATCTCCCAAATCACAAGCGATCCTGACGCCTTAACCCACGTGACCACCGAAGCGAGTGAGTGGTTACTGTAACCAGAGAAACAGGGCCGATACTAGATTTACTCTCATGTATCCATACGTCAAGTCATGTGATATGCAGCTGTCATTGTCAATAGCTCTAAAATAACAGTAATGTTATATCAATGTTGAACGAAATAAAAATGTGTATTTTCTAAAAGTCCCTTCCTATGAAAATGGTAGTGTAGAGCCCCAAGGGGGCCCTGATATACGAATGAGGCAGCTGGTCCTGGGGACACGCCCCTCGAGCAGATCAGCTGACTCTGGCGCTTCTCGGTTACCATGGCCACGCGGCCTGTATTGATCCTGCTGCCTGCCGCCCGCATCGCCCAGTACCGCAAACAAAGGGCGTCAACCTCGTCTGTCACCTAGTTTGACACTGGGGTCGGGGTTCGAGTCCAACACAGGGCCCACATTCACTGGAGGAGCGAATAAAGAAATGGCACATATGGTGACGTCAGTGAAAAGTCATCATTTGAACTTGTTTTTTTACAATCAGTGAACATAATTTACTTCCAAACTAACTCAACGCCACTTTATTTTAAAATATCTTGAGAAAATGTCAGAAAATAAAAATTACTAAACATTGTTCTTATAAGATGACAGTTAAATTAGAGTTGGCATAGGCTATTTATTTCTGGGTTGATAATAAACACCATATTATTATTATTATTATTAATTATAAAGTAATTTTCTGCATTGTAAGCTCAAAGCTTTGGTTGCACTAATGAAAAATTAAAATAAGTTTGAAACAATATTTTTAAAATGTTATTACACGCCAAAATATCTTGGAAGTGTGATTGAGGAAAAAGGTATCTAATTGGAAGAGAACAGCAGAGAGAGTTATTCTCTAGGTGTGCAAGAGACCTGCCATGGATAAGAGAAGTGCCCTTGAAATTTAAGGAAGTGTTGTACACATTGTCACATATGCAGCAAAACATGGACAATGAATGTAAGAGACTAGGAGAGCTTGTTAGCTTTCACCAGGAGAAACAGGAGTACACGAGATAGGGAGAGTGGAGAAACAGACAAGAAAAAGTGTGAAAGTGAGAAGAGAATAATGGTTGAAGTATAGAGGAAGATGGAGGATTTTATTCAAGTGACCCTGCCACAAGCTGGAAACAGTTGGTAATGTTAATGTTACTGAGACGTCATAATCGGCTGATTGCTGTCAAGTCATGCAAAAACTGGAACAGGTATTTAATTGTGAATGCAATAAGAAGTGGGAACTCAAACAAGTTTGTTACGTCTCGATAAAATACAGCAGATGTAAGGAAAACATTAAACAAGAACACCAGGTGCAGCGTTCTTGGATTTTTTCCTACGTAAGTCGGTACTTTCCGTTTCTCGTCTAAAAACATCGAATCTTACTACCGTGGATTACTTTCCCAACAACCCTGGCGGGCCACAAGAGAAGTAATCGCAGTCCACACGCGGCCCGCGGCCCGCCAGTTGAAAGACCCTTATCTAGAGAAATATTCCACAGCTTAAGGTTCAAAGCTTTTCAATGTTACAATACTTTATCTACACGAGAAAGCAAACAAAAAAGGATATGTCTTGATTACACCACCAGTTTTTTTTAGCACGGCGTCTTACTACCCGTCCGATTATAAGCCTATCACACCACCAGTTGAATGCTATATTGACACCCGTTAGGGTGGCCGCATAGTCCAAGGCGCTACTATCGCAAGAGGCTAGACTGACAATGACGGGGAGATCGGGGTTCGATCCCAAGCGGGTGTAATAAGGGTGGGTTTTTCCCTAAATGGTTCATTGCTCTCTTCACGCAAATGCGGATACACTTCCTCTAAATCCAACCTTCCTCGTTCCTAACCCATTAGCGTAATTAGTAAGTCTACATTTGCGTATAGCCCAGTGGGTAGTAAGACGCGGTGCTAAAATAAATGAAACATAATTATGTTTGACAGCTGTCAAATAGCTTCAAGTGGTCTCGACCCCACTGTTTTCGAAATGACAGCTTAAGTCGTCGCAATGACGCTTATCTGGTGAATACCACACGCAGATAAAACTCTACAGCGCGATAAATAAATACCACGTCGTTCGAGAACATGTTCCAGATGGCCGGGAATTGTTCCCTTTATCAGGGGTTCACAAACATTTTAGACCAAAGGAACCCTTAACAGCATTTTTTACACTAATATTATGAACCTTCAATAGCGACCGTTAGGACGGGGAGATCCGATGTTCGAATCTCGGTCGGGTGAGCTGGGGATGGATTTTCCTAAATGGTTTTCCACTATACCTCCACGCGAATACGGGTTCACTTCCTCTAAATCCAACCTTCCCAATTCCTAATCCATTAGCGTAATTAGTACTTAAACGTATAACCTGAAAGGGTAGTAAGACGCGGTGCTAAATAAAAAAACATTTTAAAAAAAGCGACCGTTAACTTTTTTCAGTAGAAAACAAACGTAGGGCATCCCATATCCAAACTGGACCTTTGGCAAATGCCCTTTATTCAGATTTGAACAAATCGTCGACCCTAATTACTGATGCTATTTATATTGAGAAAAACAAATAAAGAATATTCTAGAATTATCTCTCAAAACGTGAGATAGCCACGGTAAGGTTCTTCCTATGAGAATTGGACCATGCAACGAAAGTTTGCTCGGGTAAATAAATGGGCAAACGGGCAAAAGTGTGCAAACTCACCAAGTCACGCGGGGAGAGAGGTGATAATTAAACCAATTACAATTGTACTTCCCTCTAGTGACTCAAATGTTCCTCTCGAGTCACGAATGAGGTCAACAAGAGTGGGAGAGTGGTGATGATTATGTTGGCAACACGCGCGGCGCGACCTTCGCTGAAAGTGATCCTCCTCCGGGCAGTCTCATTGTTGTCAATCAACACAAGAGACAGTCGTGACGTCACTTTGTTTGGAGCGCGTTGTTACAGTTGTCCTTATTTAAACAGATGGCGGCTTGAAGACAAGTTATTGTCAGCACGTCTAACTACCTGTTCGGGTTTTAGATATGAGGATGGTTATATTTACAGGAAGTGCACCCACATTTAAGAGGAAGGAGAATGTAAAACCAAACTCAGAACACCCAGACCCAAGATTCGAACCTTGATCTCCCTGTAATCTTGAATGTATCGACCACACCGATTTGTCTGGGATTACGAAGGTAGAACTTAGAAGAAATGTACCAACAATTTCCCGGAGAGAATGGAAAACCATATAAAAATATTCTCATCGGCACACCCGACCAAGATACGAATCCCGATCTCCCCAATCACCTGGAGCTAGAGATATGAATAGGTAATTTGTACGTTTGAAAAAAATTCCTTGAAAATTGTCATTATTATTATTATTATTATTGATAGTAACAGTAGTAGCAGTAGTAGTATCAGCAGTAGTAGTATCAGCAGTAGTAGTAGTAGTAGCAGCAGCAGCAGCAGCAGTAGTAGTAGTAGTAGTAGTAGCAGCAATAGTAGCAGCAATAGTAGCAGCAATAATAGTAGTAGTAGCAGTAGTAAAGAAGCGGATGATTGCAAAGCTTTGTAAACCTTTTAAGTTCGCACTTAGATATTTTGTATCATAAATAAATTAACTGAAACAATTCCAAGGCGGGCTCCTCTTTATCAACCCACTCGGCCCTAAGTATTTTTTATCTCTGTGTTGTATTTTGTAACACTCCAAGTGAGATATATGAAAATACACTTGCTTCATCCTGGTACCCCTGCCTGACTAAGAGATGCCAAGCGATAGAACAGTTTACCTCCAAACTTCAATCAGTCGCATATCCCATGAACCAACCGACCAGCTTTTCATTTTAAAAAAATGGAAACAAAAACTTAATAACTTGTAAAGTATAAAGAAAGTCGTTAGTAATTTTAATCATCAACCTTATTACTAAATAAATAATATTTTATGATTAATAAAACTTGGGAGGGTGTCCCATCGTTGACCCCATGAAACTCTTTGTGTACTCCTGGTGGGTATACGCACCCCAGTCTTGGTTACAATACACGAGAAGATGGGGACACAAATTAACATTTTTAATTTCCCTCCAAAAAAAAGAAAGGTTTATCACTTAAGTTGAGGCAATATACTATTGGAGGCAGCACTGGAGCATAAATCTGGATAGTTGTTCCTCGTCAATTTCCAGTGAAATGAAGGGAAAGTTCATCTTGTTGATTTTAAGGTAACAAAACTAAATAGTTCAATTTATTTTTCTAAAGGTGTATATTTATCAAACATTTATTTCGAGCAAACTTTGTGAATTCCTGCATTAACCCTCTTTCTATCAGCTAAATAAATTTATTGATGATGGACACAATGGCTTAAATAATTAGGCAGGGCTGTGAAGTCAAAGTTGTGGAGTCGGAAACAATTTTGAGTGGAATCGATAAAAATATATCGACCCCGACTTCAAAATAGAAACTTATAATACTGTACTGCAATAGTTTATAACTTTTTTTATTTAAGACAGACATTTGTAATTTGGATTGGCAGATTTATTTAAATATAAGTTCACAATGCTATAAAGAAGCTTCCTATGAAGTCATTTGTATTGGAGCAATTTAGTGAGGTAAATTTGTTATTACTAATTAATATATTTTTGTAATTTAATAAAGTAGTTGGAGTCGGACGGTAGAAAAACAAAGTCGGAGTCAAAAGCTTGGCGTGTCGAGACTCCACCGCCCTGCTTTCCATTTGCAAAACCCGATTCTCAAGACTAGGCTTTGATGATGAAGTATTTGATGCAGCTTACGTTACTTATGGACCCAATGCCCACTTACGGTCAAACAAATGAACCTAGTTGCTGTTAGTCTGTGTCTTCATTGGAGCAACATCTGTATTGCACAATGTTGCAAGATGTTTCACATTCGAAAATTACTTAATCAACATCAGTCAACAAACTGTCCACAATGGAAGAACGTTGTGGCATTAGGTTGGTGTTTGTTTAGGGTTGTAACAGAGCAACACTTCGGCACTGGTTTTGAGGGTAGAGCAGCGCTCCAGCGAAATATCAGCATGAGATATGATTGTATCTAGAAATTTGACTCGTTTTTCCTTTAAATGTGGATGAACTGCACTTATCTTTTCATTTAATAGCAGCCTAATAAATTAACCTAACAATAGTTCCAATAGAGAGATGTCCATTCAAACCATGATGAAATACGGACGCAAGCAAGTGTGTGTTTGTTCTAATTTTGTTTAGCATACACCCCCCCTCTCTCAACACCTTAAAGAGCTACAGCCCTGCTACATTTGGGACTACACCCCTGTGTTTATTTTCTATAACTAAGACTAGATGCAAGACTAGTGAAGAAACAGTTTATAGTTTGTGTCAACATTCGGGACAAAGAAGATGGTTTCGCGGCGACCCTGCATTTGTATTTCATGTCTTTGGCGTTTCTAAAACATCTTTTTTTCTTCCTAGTTCCATTTAAACGCAATGCCAATAAAGTGATACTAGTGCAACCTTTATAAACACAACATGTACCACGCACCAGTCTCAAATGTAAACAAACCGCCCAAACAGAATAAACAATTGTTTTCCGCAGATAAATGTTGGTCTCACCTCTTCGGAACAGATACTTGCAACAAACATCAACTTGTGTTTAGTGCGACATCAATACGATACAAAACAGAGCAACTTACATCAAAAAATTCCAACTTTTCGTTTGCAAAAATTTTGCTATAAGTTGCTTTACGTGTCTCCAGTGGTGACGCGGTCTATACATCACAGGTCTAGAGTAAATTGTTACAACACCAGAGAAACAACCAAACAATGTAATAATAAATTACGCTGTTGTTAGACCTTTTCTTACAGCAAAACCGATACAGGTCAATTCAGGTGGAAGAAAAAAATAGAAGTCTAGAATCATCAACTGAATCACCTGAAAAAAGCAGGATTGAAGAAGAAACTTAAGTCCGAGTATGTAAAACAGGCAAAAAAAAAAATGACAATGCTCAAAAAGTCCATCAAACCTACTTATAAAATTTAACAAAAATCAAAGCTAAGCGACTATTTTCTCAACCAATTTCATCATCAGAAATTGATGCTGTGTCTCTTCAATATGATTCAGATCATTGTGAAAACATGGAATAATCCATTGCGACACTAGCACTTTGAGCATCTGACCACCGGAGCGGCTTTCTACACTAGTTTTTAATATGATTGCTATGCCCAAAGGAAATAAAGGAGGACCACGTTGTATTCACCAGTTCCCTGGTCGTAGCACAAGCGATAAAAGCTGTAAGAGCCTGGATATAAACTAGGTCCATCACAGCTTGGCCTAAAGCTTAGCTTCAGGAAACATTTTCCATGTCAAACACCAACATAAATTTTCCTAGTTATTACATTTATTTCTCCATATTTGCAGGCAATTAGGTATTTTAATGCCATCAAGCTGGAAGGTTGCCGCTTGAAAAGTTAGATCAAAATGTGTTCAAGAAAGAATAAATCAGTTTGTACTTAATGAGAAATTTGTGTTTGACTCATTTTTATTATTGGCACTACTTTTTAAACAACTTTATGTATTTTTCATTTTTCTCCCGCCCTAATAGCCAGCCTAGAATATAATCATGGCGTTCGTTTTATTTTTATTTTTTTCATCGAACTTTTTAACTTAAGAGTAATAAACTAATTCAGAGGGACAGTTGTTCATAGCACAGTTACGAGCTAAAGTTAACAGCTGTTTGGGTTTAAATAAAGTTTTTCTAAGGTAACTTTATTTATAAAGTTGTATATAATACAATGTCATTTAGTGTTATCGTATTGCGCACTTTGGTGACTCGTACCATTAATCAACTCTTATAAAGAGGTTTACCTCCGAACCACCATGTTGACATAATAGCTTTGACCCTTAGTCAAATTAAAATGTCAACCTAGTCTACTAAAGAATTAAGTAAATCTACCCATAAGACATAAAAAATAATAAGAGACAAAAATATCATTTAATGCCGATTTATTCACTCTCTTAGGTAACACTAATTTATAAACCAACATGAGTACAGGTAATTTTACTTACCAAAATCATGATTCTTATAACATGCGACAAGATGACTTCAAGTGGTACCGCTAGACTAAATTGTAAATAGTGTAATCATAAATTATATAAAATGTTCAACGTTTACATCGAAACACTCTTAAATTGTTTATTTCGAGACAACAGACTTCACCATTGTAGTGCACTCAGTACTAGTGCAGAGATTCTCGATCTTTTCTTTCTACCTCCATTTTTTAACTGAACCATTGACACCACCAAATAAAATAAAATGTTTTTTGTAAGATAAATATTCCCAGCAAGGGAGCTTCCATATCCAACCACATAGTACGCTAACAAATGTACGTTATACCAAGGCTCGTCTATTAAATTGTACACAAGTCAATAAACCATATTAGAGGCCATTCTTAAAATATGTAAAGAAGGAGGGATAGTTTGTATTTTGTTACGTTTTCTCACGAGGGAGAAGAGATCATTTTAAAAATTTGTCCGAAAATAAATACCATATATTGAGTGACGATAAAATTAATCCTTTATTTAATCTACGTATGGTATGTACTACACTTAATTTTACTGCAATCCAAGTATTTTGAGATTTCATATAACTCGCTTTGTTACCAAATACCAATACTTATATACAAAAATAATTAAATGATTAAAATAATCTAATTTACCAAATCGTAAAAATTTACAAACAAAAGATGGGGAGGTGGAAAATTTTACGATTCATTACGTGATTTTAAAAAAAAACTAGCCTAGTTTAAGAAAAGTCTCCTGAAAAGGGCCGCTATGTTAAGAAAAAATTACCACCAAGACGTTCAGCTCTAATGTAATAACGGTATTTAATTTTACGATGCATTATTTTAAAATATGTTTCATGCCAATTAAAATCGAAAGATTCAAACAGGGCTCTTTTTCCTTAATAAACCTATAGTTTGAATTTTATTAATAAACAAAATGTGTGAAAATTTGAGATAAGCGCATTTTCAATTACTTTATAAGTATATTTGCAGAACTATGAGACTAGTCTTGGTAAAATCAGGCTCTAGATTTAACCTTCCTCTAATAAATACAGCAAATTTAATTTTTCAACAATTACACAACAACTTTTTTTAAAGATATTTGAGAGCTAACAGCAAGGTTTCATCTTTACCTTGAAATAAGAAGTTTCATAGTTTGCATTCTTCTCTTTACTAACATGACAAAAGCTGGCTGTAGGTAATGATTGGAGGGAGTATAAGCTTTCAGACAGAATAGAGAAATAGTTCCAGAGAGCAACAAAGGCCATTGCATTTTAAACCTGACAGTAATTAATACTTTATTGCTGACCTAGGCAGCAGCCTTAATGTTAATCCAAATTTATATATCTATCTTATATCGTATAGTAATCTTCTGAGTACTAGTGGATTTAAATATGTAGAATGAAGCAACTAAAGGAGTAGGAAAGGTGGAAGGAAAGAGCTAAATTATATGGAGACATTTTACTAAACTGACCCGGACTGTGTCCGAATAGTCAAGTACACTTGGCTTGATGAATGTACACTTTTCACGCACTTGAGGTCGAAAACTCCGATAGACTATTTGGACAGCAAACTATCCTTCACACACCCTTGAGTATGCAGTGCTGCGTCCTACCAATGAGCTTATCAACGATTTTAAACACTATCTATCAGCCCGTTATCACAGATAGCATCACTCTAAGAGCTCTATCGCTACTAGATGAAAAAATAAACAATTGCCAGTCAAACATATCATCAAAGGCATCTTGTTGTCGCCCTTGGACTCAAGGTTGTGGGAAGGGTGCATCAGCACACTTCGTGACTATTCGAATGGATCTACACTTGATCATGCAATTGCCAATGCAACTATCAAGTAAACATCAACCATTGACGGCACGTGAAGTAGACTATTCGGATAGAGTCCCGGAGACAGGCTGCAACTGTTGATGATTGTAAGACGAGTATATAATTATGTAATAATACTTAGCACCGCGTCTTACTACCCATTCGGATTATATGCTTAAGTACTAATTACACTAATGGGTTAGGAATTGGGAAGGTTGAATTTAGAGGAAGTGACCCCGCATTTGCGTTAAGAGAGAGAGAGAGTGGGAAACCATTTAGGATAAACCATCCCAAGCGATTGAGATTTAATCCTCTATCTACCCATCCTAGGCAGTCTAGCTCAACACAAAACTAGTGCGTTAGCTAATTACACCACCGAAGGCGGGTAATGATTGTATGATTTGGTTGAAATGTCAAAGAATAAGTATAATTATTAGAAATGATGAGCCTAACTGCTTGTTAGCCAATAAAAATAGGCCTGTACTAAAAAATTGAAGACAAGGTAAACAAACAATAACTATAAACCTGTGTCAAGATTTTACTTTTTAGTAACTTTTTATTGCATTAAATGTTTCCATCTAACAATGTTTATTATAATCTTCAATAGATATGTTACAAAAATATTTATGATACAAAAAATTCCTATTCAATAAATTATACAATAAGTAAATGTTCAGTAAAAATCTACTGGCACATAAATAACTACAGAGTAAATATTTAAACATAGATAAGCAATTTACAATAATAATTAAAAAGTAATATTTATTACAATATTTACACTAAAGAAAATTAACTTTCTTTTGTCAGATACATGCAAAATTACTGTAGGTACTTGATGGAAATTTTAATGGTGAGAAAACTGAGCAATAAAACCTCATATTTTTAGGTACCCGTACCTATTTAAAGAAGTCATCGGTCAAGAATTCAATTTTCATGACATACCAAATTAGAAGAAAAATTCCTTATAACAATTGAATTTTGACTTTTATCAATTATTTACAAAACAAATCTGTATATTCATTTTGTTGTTTTACTTAAGATTTTAATTCAGTTTTTCTCACAATTATTTAAAGATCTCTTAATTTTAGCAAAATTGAACTTTATATACAAGAAAACATTTTAAAATACATAAAAAATTTAGTAAATATAGATAATAACACAGCCATATCGAAAATTAAAAACGTAGGTGTGTTTGTAAAACAAACCAATAATTTCCAATCGCTTTTATTTACAGTGAATTGCAAAAAGCAAATCACTGAAATTAATATTCTAAATAATTTTACAAATTCATTTAGTCCAGTAGACCCTCGATTATCCAGGTTAATTAAAGTAACGAGTCGTAAGGAAGTTTCAAATTAACACTTCCTTAACAAACGGATCAGTTTAGAAAATTACTTCTTAATGTTCGCTAGCCTACAAGCAACTCTAAAACTCTGTAATTTGCTCAAAAGCAAAAAAATAATAAAAATCTTAATCAATAATCTCAGTTAAGTCTTAAACTGGATAACCTGCAAACCTTACCCTCACTAATAATTATTAAAATAAAGACAAATAAGATAAATAAACCTTCATGCAATTATTCGTAAATTTTCTGTATTATAATTTTAATTATTATGTTTAAAGTTTATTACTAGGCAAACACATATTTTCAGATAACAATCTGATGAGAGAAATTGTGTTAATATAAAGTAATAATGACACTGACAGGGATCTGAACTTTGATTGCCTGGTTTTACACAAACAACCAATATAGCTAATGAAACAATTATAGTATTAAATAAAAAAATGTTTTAAGTATTGATATATATTTTTTTCTTTGAATCAATTTAGATAAATATCTTTTACATAGATTTAAGAACTGATTTGTAAGAAGCGTTTGTACTTACACTTTAGATAAAGTATCTTTACGAAAAATTTACCAAAAATTTGCTACCTGTGTCAAGATTTTTGAATTTAATCTGTTACATATCATACATACTTAAATAATCGTAGAGCCTACATAAAAATGAATTATAAGTTTAAATATAAACTTAAAAAATTATCTTAACTAATATTTCTAGAACCTTCTAATTAACACAGTGATTAGTACTGAGTTGTTAAAATATTTTAACTAAACATAACATCATAACATTAAATCTATGTTAATGTAATAAACTTATTTGTTTCATAACATTGATACATTATTCATATTTTTACATTTAATTATATTTACATTTACACAGGGAATTACAAGAGTGTAAAATGACTGACTTATATTAAAATTTATTGTGCACAACTATAACTTTCGGTGATCAACCAAAACTAAAAAGTTGGTTTTTCATAAAAACATAACGACTTTTTTTAACCGCCATAGGTAGCACCCCTACCCATCCTGTATTAAAAAAAAATAGATTTGGCAATTTTTCATTATTTTTGGGTATCCATTTGACCAAAGAATGGCTACTAATGAGGAATTTGGAAGAATATAACAAAATGTGGATGTATTGTATTTTAATCGTACACTACAACATATTTTAAATGTTCTAAGTATAAAGATGGGATTCTTGATTCCTTCAAATCCTATGGTATTCGAGAGATTTTAGATTTGTAAGAATATAAAAAAAAATCTCAACTACAATTATGAAGACCTTAACTTGAATTAAATTTTTTTTTTAATCAATTGGTAAAAGGAATTATATGGACTCATTCATGAAGTCGGGAGAATAACAGAATTGGAAAAAAAAAAAAAAAAAACCAAAAACTAAAACAATCGTAATAAGGTGCTATTACTTAATTATTAATTATTTAG
>CABFVZ010000136.1:399443-441148 GCA_902151445.1 Timema monikensis
TATATATATATATATATATATATATATATATATATATATATATATATATATTCCTACAGCTTTTGTGTGTGTGTGTATATATACTTTGTTTCCTGATCCATTTCGTATCTCTTGCTACTTAAAGTTGTCAGATATTAGAAAGAAGATACCATATTTTGAAAATAAAAACGTGTTAAGGAAACTAAATCTACGCTCTGACAAGTGGTGCGCTCCCCACCCAGCTGCTCAGAGCACGCGCCTAGTGCATGGCGGCGCTGCAATGTTGCACAAAGATCGGTGTTCTATTTTTGAAAAGGTCGAAGAGGAGCAACGCCCCTGGCGGCCGGGCTCCCACCCACATCACTTCCTCACTGTTCGTAGAGGAAATGGAGTTAATTTTGGAATCGGGGAAGTTGCGTCCGAAGAAAAGTATTGGTAATTTTATTAATTTATCTGTTATATAAAAAGAAAAATATCGATAATTTACTAATCGATAGTTACTAGTTTCATGTTTTTTTTTGTACTCATCTAAAAACAACTTTGCGGTGACTGGGAGGTCGGGTTTCGAATTTCGGTTGGATGTACCGAGGATGGTTCTTTTTCTAAATGTTTAAACGCTTCCTCTTCGAGCAAATGCGGGTACATTCATTATATATTAAAAATTAAAAAAACAACTACTAAGTAACTCACTGCGGTGGCCGCATGGTCTAAGGCGCTTACTCTCGCAGTAGACTATATTGCCTATGACTGAGAAATCCAGGTTCGAATCTCGTTCGGGTATACTGGGGATGTTTTTTTTCCTTAAAATCCTTTTCCACTCTTCCTCCACGCAAATTCGGGTACACTTAATCTAGATATAACCCTCCTGATCCCTAAAATCATTAGCGTAATTAGTAGGATACATAAGCGTATAGCCTGAACGGGTATTAAGACGTGGTGCTAATAAATAAGGAATGGGGGTGGAGAGAGGGGGAACCTCGGCACGACGTGGCGCGGTGTTGACGAATTGTCACATCATCCTCTTCCTCATGGTGAATACGGCAATGACGGACTCTCCTCCTACTTCTAGACTTCTCAAGTGACACAGATTACTTTGTTACCCACGCGAGGCCGTCAACAGGCGCCTAATTGTCATCTCTTGACACATCGTAATGACAGTCTTGTCACGTATTTTGCGCTGTTAGGCCACCAGAGGCGCTGCTGCTCAATTAGACGTGTCAACAGAGCTATTTTATTTTTATATGACCCCTTTAAGACAATGTCTGCTTACAAAAAAAAAGGGGGGGGTCAAAGGGGTAATTAATAAGCCCGACTCTGACCCGAGAAACTTAAGCGCTATCCGACAACCTTAGCTTAAGCGGTAGCGTGTCTGCCTTTTGAGCTAAGGATCCCGGGTTTGAGTCCCTGACACGGCTGAAAAATGTATCAGTGGTGAATTAATGTGGTTTCCTTCCCTCTTTGATAGTGATGAGTTAACGGCCGGAGGGCTAGGTGTTGTGTTGTGTTTTTTTAAGCATCGCGTCTTACTACCCGTTCGGGTTAAGGCCCTGGCACAAAATACGTGTCCGTAGTCCTCAAGAAACTTTATTCGCGATTACACAGGCCATATCCGTAATCACGTGACCGTTCCAACCAATGAGATAGCGCCAATCAGTCAGCTGATCATTAAAATAAAATACTTTGTCGAGAAAACTTCCAGGATATACTTTGAAATGTAGTACAATCACAATAAATATATTTATAACACGATTTTAACTATCAAACTTAAAATAAATCAGCCTGAAAATGTAAAACAAATGAAGGTACTATACTAGTATTCTGAATGTAAACAAAGCAAGCACTTTTAATATTATTTCGTGCTTCTTTTATTTATTACGAGGTTTGATCTCAAACAAGAATATAACCAATCACTAAATAAAATCTAATTCTAAACAGTTTATTTTGGCGTTTAAGATGGATCCCAACGCGCATGCGCATACTTACTTTAGCTGTGGTTGGTAGTCCTGAGAAACTTTTACGGACTTACGGATTAGGATTCTGTGGCATCGATTTGTGACGGGCCACGGACCTTTATACGCATAGAGAAAGGATGAGGAAGAAAGCATTTTGGAGGTAGTTTACTCGCATTTGAGTGGAAGGAGAGTTGGAAACCATTGAGTAAAAATACCCCTCAGTATACCCGACCGGGATTCGAGCCCTGATATTCCCTTCTTCAGCAGACTAGTCTGACATAAGAGTTACGCCTTAAACCACTCGGCCACTGAAGCTGGGTTGTATTCTTCGTGGATTTAAGTTATTTTATAAGTCCTGTGCCGAAATAATTAATTGATTTAGAAAGTGCACGTTGAATAGCTCAAATAATAGGATAATAAACTTAGTATTCACGTAACGTAAATAAACCTACGTGTGATCAGGATTAACGTAACGTAACAGTTTGAGCAAAGCACAGACAATGAATTTGGATTGTTTGTAAAACAATCTGTCACTAAAATGGAACTCAGCAACAATCGAACTTTCAAAGGTAGATCTTTAGAAAATAAAGTTACTAGATCTACTTTCACGTATTCATACGTCAAGTCATGTGATCTATAGCTGTCACTTTTGATAGATATTATCAATACCTATAAAATAACAATAAAATTATAGTTAAATGTTGTCGATTTTGGCTGCAAAAGGTATGTTTTTATTTTATATTTTAATAGTTCACAAGACGCGGCGAATGAACTAAACCGAATAACAGCAAATGAATGAAAAAATGAAAATGAAACTACGAGAATTTCTCTCGTGCGATATTTACGTTTACTCCCCTCCCCCAAAAAAGGGAAGCAAAATAAATATTGTCTAAGAATGTTGCTATTTCGTATTTATATATTTGAATTACCGGCAGAAAACACGTGATACACTTCACGTAACGTAACAACAGGACCAACTCAGGTTAAGTGAACGTTACGTCAACGCTAAGTTAAGGGCATAGTGACGGATTCTATTCAAATTCAATCCAACAGGAGCTATCTTAACGTCACGTTTTACTAGTGATGACTTCCATTCAACCTTAATAACTACACTGGAAATCATCTCTGAGGAAACTGCTTGGTTACTATTGGGAAACAGCGTTGCCATTCTCTCGTTTTTGTATGGTTAATATCCCCTCAAATACAAGACAAGTTTCACAACGCTGGTTAGTCGGTGTTGCCAGTACCTCCTTCTTACCCCAGCACACCACCTTCAGACATAACTGAAAGCGAAGAGATTTGGCAACAGTTAACTGAGAGAGAGTGAAGCTAAAGAAGACCTGTAGGCAATTGTCTCAGAGGTGATATTGGGTGTAGCTGTTACTTGCATCCCACATCGAATGTAAAGCCACAAGATTGAGATAGGCGTTGCCTGTGGTCGTATATAGTGATTAATGACCGTGTTAATTAATCCTCGCTTGACAAGTCACGTCAGTCTGTGTGATAACACGAGAAGAGTTAATAATAACTCGATGATCGTCAGATGATCGTGTGATCGAGACATTGTCAGATTGAAGTCAGAGCGAGGTTACCTTCACACAAACACACAGGTCAGTAGTATTGTTAGCAGTTTGTAGGCTGGGGCAGGTTTACATAAATAATATCATCTTGAAAGTAAGGTTTAGACCTTTCGCAGTATGTCTTACCACCCACCACAAATATCAGCATTTTGTTTATTATAACACCCGCTCCGGTGGTCGCGTGGTCTAACACACTACTCTCGCAGTAGAGTAGACCTTTGATGAAGGGGAGATTGAGGATCGAATCCCGTTAGGGTCTATTGTAGGAGTTTCACACAATTGTTTTTACCACCTTCCATCCACGCAAATACGGGTACATTCCCTTTAAATATTACAATTTTTTATTCTAACTTGTATTAGATTTTTTTGTCACCGCGTCTCACTACCCGCTAGCTTATTGGTCGACGATGAATAAGGTGAAATTCAGAGAAAATGTACCCATATTTGCGTGGCGATATAGTGGGAAATCAATTAGAAGGACAAAACCGACCTGGTTTAGAGCAGGTCAGTTCAACACGAAAGTGACGTCGCAGAAACTGTTTATTCCTGTTTTCACCGATTAGCTTTTCCATTCTCTTTCTTAGCGAATGCTAATAGACTTTATATTAAGATTTACGCTCCTCATTCTATTCGACTACCTTTGCTATCAAATAAAATTGTAAATTAAATTTCGTTAAATTACACAAGTCTGGCACTTTAGTTACGTCGGTAGCTCGCCTACCTTCCGAAATAAAGGTCCCGGGATCGATTTATGGCATGGCCTAAAAAATATATCATATATAAAATTGGGATTTCCCCGTTTCATGAGCGAAGGACTGAGAGGTGAATTAACTTAGTTTGTAAGTCGTAAGCTGATTCTGTCGGTTCAGAAAAAGCACGTTAAATATCCGGGATGATAAAAACAACTTGACAGTAAAGAAAGTTTTCTAAATGACAAAAGTAGTTCCCGTGTCAATCAGAAAACGTTACGACACTATTTTTTTTATAAACTGACCTGTACAGCTGTTAAAAATATTAACTTCTCTAACAGACGAAAAATAAAAATATCAATTTGTTTACTAAAAAAAAAATTCATAAAATTGTCTAATGCATTTTTTGAACATTTCGAATTTTCAAAAATTAATTATTTGTAAACTACCCTTTAATTGTGTATATGTTTCTAAATATATATAAATTCTTATTTATGTTGGAAAAAAATCCCCAGATACAAATTTTGAACTAAATCATAAAGGTGGTTTCCGAAAAATATTAAACATTCTAAAATTTGTCAAGAATAAACCTACTCTTAAATTAGTTTATTTTATAAAAAAAAATATGCATACTTATTTATCATGAAAAATGGTCCTCAAATACAAAATGAACCAAATTACTAGAGCTATTTTCAAAATATTTCATTTTTTTTTTTCAAAAATAATGTATCGGTAAATTACCCTTATACACATTTTTATTTTTCGTGCCAAACACTCCCCAAATATACATTTTAATCAAAATAGTTTGAGCTATTTTTGAAAATTTGAAATTTTCAAAAATTTCTCATTAGTAGTGAACAACTCTTAATTTAAGGGCTAGGTTGAAAATGTAGAAAAACCATCCTGAGGTATATACCTATAGTAGGCTTATCTAAATATAAGTTTGAACAAAATGCACCAAACCATTTTGGATCCAGGCTCAAGAACAGGCAGAATTGTATTATTTTGGGGGTATGGGGGGGAGGTTAAGAGACACAATAAAACGTCATCTCAACATTATCAACTGTTTCCAGCCTGTGGTCAGGTCAGTTTAGTAAAATTCCTCCATCTTCCTCTATCCTTTCATCACTGTTCCTCCTTTAATTGCTTCTATTCTTCTCCTCTCACTTGCACACGTCTGTTATCTGCTCCTTCCATCTCTTTCTTGGCCTCCCTTGCGGTCCTTTTCCTACACACTTTATTTCTATAATTTTCTTTGCTATCCTCTCCTTTTTCCATCCTCATTACATGTCCATACCATCTCAGTCTTACTTCCTCTACTATCTCATGTCCTCCAACATCCTCATTACATGTCCATACCATCTCACCCTTGCTTCCTCTATTATCTCATGTACTCCTGGTTCTCCTCGTGACAGCTAACAAGCTCTCCTAGTGTCTCTTACATTCAATATCTATGTTTCTGCTGCGTATGTTATAATGGGTACAAAGTACGACCTGTACACACTTCATTACACTTCTCTTCTCCAGATCAGGTCTCTTACACACCTATAAAACAACTCTCCATAGCAGGTCTCTTACACACCTATAGAACAACTCTCCATAGCAGGTCTCTTACACACCTATAGAACAACTCTCCATAGCAGGTCTCTTACACACCTATAGAACAACTCTCCATAGCAGGTCTCTTACACACCTATAGAACAACTCTCCATAGCAGATATCTTACACACCTATAGAACAACTCTCTATAGCAGGTATCCACCACTTCACGTCATCTAAAGTTCGAAAATGTCCAAGGATACTTTCTTTTAATATGATAAAGTAAATACACAATTTATAGCGCATTAAAGACTAAAGAGCGTTATTATAGATTTATAAAAACATCAATATTGGCCATTAAAGTTGTGATTATTTATTGTGTTGGCATTATGAGCGGGTAATAGGGAAAACTTGGGTTTATAGCGAGGGAAATTTAAGGCCGGAGGATTAACCTTGGTGGATTTATAGCGAACAACTCTTAAGAGATGAAATGATTAGATAAATAACTTTATCGAGGTGTTTGCGTTCATCTGAATCATCGGCGGGTAGCGCGATAAGGCTTAACTGTATTAGTAGTCACGCGGGTCAAGACGTCAGGTGTAGAAATGGAGGAAAGGAGGGTTCATTTCCCCTCAATTACTCCTCGCATATGATTAAAACATTGATGATCTTGCTGTTCAACTTGATTATAAAAAGACTATTGTAACTATTATTTCGTTATATTTAAACAAAACAAGTATTTTCAGATGATATTTTAATATGGTTCTGGGGATGCAGATTTTCCTCAATCAGGGGTGCCAATATTTTCTTGCTACCAAACTCCCCAAGTGTTTTCCAGGTTTTCCAGAAGGAATTGCCATTTTTCCAGGCAAGAAATGAGTAATACAATTATTTTTTTCATCAAACTGACGAGGTGCGATGTAACTTATGTTTAAAACAAAATTATTTAAGATTGAGGGGAAATACGTCATCTGCCGCTTCACAACCCTTGTTTAAGATTGAGGAGAAATACGTCATCTGCCGCTTCACAACCCTTGTTTAAGGGGTAATAAATGTTTGTATCAGCGTGCTTAGTTATTCAGTTCACTTGTTCGTCTATCCAAATACCTACTAATTTAAGATGTCTCAAATTAACAAAAATTTCATAATTTTTATTAGATTTCGCGAAATTCCCTTATTTCTTTTGGTGCAATGCAATCCTGTCAGTGGCGACTTGCGGCCTATCAAGTAGGTGAGGCTGTTTATAACCGAAAAGTCGAATAAATACGGAATCTTAGTATAAATAATGTTTGGTGCGGATTAGTCTCCTGAAGCCACCTACGCCTCACGCACACCTCCTTGACACATCTTCTGTTTCCAGCCATATCAAAACGGTGCTGCTATCTACACTTCACTTGACACATATTCTGTTTCCAGCCAAATCAAAAAAGTGCTTCTATCTACACCTCCCTTGACACATCTTCTGTTTCCAGCCATATCAAAGCGTTGCTGCTATTTACACCTCCATTGACACATCTTTTTCCAGCCAAATAAAAACTGGCTGCTATCTACATCTCCCTTGACACATATTCTGTTTCCAGCCATATCAAAACAGTGCTGCTATCTACACCGACAAATAGTACTGTATTATGCGACAACCGCATGCATAGCAGTTATGCTTTGCTGTCTCCAATGAAACAATTGTAAGGCGTTTCCGATCGATTTTTTTAAAACTTAATTACTAGTGGATAAGTACCGGTTTATTTTAAAACGCATTTGTTAACACCGAGAACAGGGCCCGGATTATACAGAGGACCGGATAATCGAAAACCGGATACTCGCGACTCTGGTGAAGTTAATGAAAATAATTCAAAAGATGAAAGTTTTTCCGTCTTACATCTCTGACCATCTCATGTCTACAATCTTTTGTAATAGATTTTTTTTAATGGGAAAGTTTATATCCTGTGGTCACCTCTTGGTTTACCTAGAGTATGTCGTTTGGGAACAGAAGCCGTGACGTAACTGTTTGTATAAATAATAAATACAAGTGTCTATGTAACATTCGTTATGTTGAACAGGTCTTGATGTCACTGGAAGACAATAATTACATAACTCGCGTTCAAAACAACTTCGTGGGCAAAGTACGAGAGACAAGACCCGTTTCTGTGGCGGCACTCTCGCAAGAGACTGCCGATGACGGGCTTCGAACACCGGTCGGGTGTACTGTGTGGGTGATTTTTACTAAATGGTTTTCCACTATCTTTCTCTCTCTTCTCACGCAAATGAGCTTCCTTTAGATTGAACATTCCTCATCCTTAATATATTAATGTAATTAGTATATTTCGTGCAACCCGTAAAGGTATTAAGACGTTGTTGAATATCTGTCAAGGGTGTCCTGGAATTTGATAACAACTTTTTCTCTTCATTTAAAAAGTTTCTCATCTAATGCCACCATGACAGATATTTAACAACTGTTGATATCATTAAGTGAAGAAAATTAAACTCTTTGTTTCTAATGGAGCAATATTTTATTTATTTTCAACAAAAACATGTTTATTGTAAAAACTATAAAACACACTGGTCTTTTCTCGCGTCCCCTACATCAACATATTTTTCTCTTGTCTACCACGAATAATTACCCTGAAACTTTATTCACACGTCCAACGAGAATTGAGAGCAGAATCTGAACCAGTGTCGTATGTTGACCCATAATGCTTTGCGATTCAAACTTAAAACAGCTGGTTATTAATATATTTAATATCATAGTGTATGAACAGTTTTTTTTAATATGCCACGATGGATGGTTTATAATTATTACGTTATGTCGTGATTCGTGAAACAAAACATCACAGAGCGAGAAGGATATAAGCTCTTTCTCTATAACAAGTTATTTCGTATTATTTCCCCAACAGATGCAACTGTTTATTTGTACAGTAGCCCCATGGGTTCTTTGGTGCTGACTGACAGCTTTAAAAAGTTACCAGACCAAATTATGTATCCCTACGCTGAGCCATATGATCTACAAAAATGTGTGTTTAGCAGCTCTCACTTCTGACAGTCAAAATTTAGTTATATACCTAAATGTTGACTGTCAGATGTCAGCTGTGAGCTGTCAGTCAGCACCAAAGAAGCCATGGGGCTACTGTATATCGCAAGCGCGTATGAGTCGGTTGGTTTAGGCGCATGCGCATTGATTGAGTCTGTTGGTTTTGAAACTCCATTGTTTCTTCCAAGCAGATTTAATAGAGAAGCGCGTATAAAACTGAGATTGTTTCTTCTAGTGCGGAATGACCAACGCGGTTTGCACTGATTTCTTGTGATTGGTTTACAGCTATTCAGTTTTGCTCTTGTTTTTCATCGAATGTGTAACACATATGACTGCAGTCGCATGTAGGGTTATTGTGTAGTGTTGCCATGTCTGTGATGACATTGTGTCTGATGAACACACCCTCCCCTACAAACAGAGGAGATATCTTCTAGACATGGATACTGTAACATACAGTTCTGGTAATACACGTTAATAATGTCACACTGATAAGACCGGAACGTGATGGATCAATGGATCATGAGCGAAGAAAGATTGTACTGACGTTTCAATGGGGATAGATAGATGGACCTTGCGTATGTTTGCTTCTGTTGTGAGAACACAATTATACTCTATTCACGGCAGGAATTACTCTCTGAAAGGTCCTTTTTCCTACCGATATCCTACTATATAATATATTTCTGGTAGGGAAAAAGGCCTTTCTGAGAACAATTCCTACGGTGAACAGACTTTAGCTTCAAGCTACCTTTGGTAAGAATATATACAGCCCAATATTCACTGAGAGAACCTTTTCTGACAGCTAGAACAGTCGCTAGATAAACTACCACGTATTCATACGTCACGTCATGTGTTATGTAGTTGTCACTTTGGAAGATTTAATCAATCCTTATAAAATAACAATAATAATTTAGTAAAATACTATCAATGTTGAGGTCAACGGACACAGTGGCGTGGTGAGGAGCTGGAGGTCTAACAGTCCCCATGTTTTCAGGATGACTACTAACGGAGACAGTGGCGTGGTGAGGAAGTTGGAGGTCTAACAGTCTCCATGTTTTCAGGATGACTACTAACGGAGACAGTGGCGTGGTGAGGAAGCTGAAGGTCTAACAGTCTCCATGTTTTCAGGATGACTACTAACGGAGACAGTGGCGTGGTGAGGAAGTTGGAGGTCTAACAGTCCCCATGTTTTCAGGATGACTACTAACGGAGACAGTGGCGTGGTGAGGAAGCTGGCGGTGAGGTGGGAGCCCAGTGCCACTGACTCCGCCCTGCAGAGACCCAACTTCTCCGGGGGTGAAGACCTCAGCGTCAGAGAGAGGAAGGGGATCCCCGAACTCAACAAGAAGTTCCTGCAGGTACAATGACGTCACTAGTGGTCAACATAGGACCTTACCCACGACTCTCGCTTTCTCCTGGAACTATTTCTGATCCACCTGACTCACTTCCGGAACTAGGTCTGAGCCATCTGACTCCCTTCTGGAACCATGTTGAGCCATATTGAGGCCACGCTGCTGACCAGTGACCACATTGTTCCAGGAGATGCTGAGGCGGGAAGGTCGCCAAGTGGAAGTGGTCAGCTTCACGGTGGTCAAAGGGTCAGAAGACAACTATAGCAGCAGCATGATAGAGGTCAACCTGATGACAACTGACCACGACAGCATATCGCTGCTCTTCAAGACGGTACACGTCACTCCACAGGAGGCCAAGGTAAGGAAACACGTCACTCCACATGAGGCCAAGGTGAGGAAACACGTCACTCCACATGAGGCCAAGGTAAGGAAACACGTCACTCCACAAGAGGCCAAGGTAAGGAAACACTTCACTCCACATGAGGCCAAGGTAAGGAAACACGTCACTCCACATGAGGCCAAGGTAAGGAAACACGTCACTCCACATGAGGCCAAGGTAAGGAAACACGTCACTCCACAGGAGGCCAAGGTAAGGAAACACGTCACTCCACATGAGGCCAAGGTAAGGAAACACGTCTCTCCATTTGATAATTATATATTATATTCTTTAATTTGAAAAATGACACCTGAACACAGGAATCGAACCTGGGGCCTTTGGCTTATTACGTCATATGCTCTGACCACTGAGCTATCAGGGAGTTGTTCCATATTTTAAGGCAGAGTCTGTGATAGACGTGCGGAAAAATTGAACACTCATAAATTCGTAGCTGATGATTTACACACGTCCATCTCAGGCTCTACCTTAAAATATGAGTGAATAATGACCTTAAGTAAGGTACAACTCCTCGACAGCTCAGTGGTCAGAGCAGTGGCGTACTAAGTTAAAGGTCCCGGGTTCGATTCCCGTGTCAAAGTGTAATTTTGCAATTTACAGAACATGATATTAAGATGCGGATATAACCATGACTAAATAATATAATAGCTTGGCTATTTAGTTTATCGTTTGTTATATATTTGTTAAGAGAAACGATAGT
The DNA here is from genome assembly GCA_902151445.1 of Timema monikensis. Classification (NCBI taxonomy): domain Eukaryota; kingdom Metazoa; phylum Arthropoda; class Insecta; order Phasmatodea; family Timematidae; genus Timema; species Timema monikensis. Next base: position 410,651 of record CABFVZ010000136.1, read on the forward strand.
AATAAAACGGAGATTATGGTTCTTGAAATAGTTTAGGTAATTCCTGTCAGATATTTCAAACTTTGAGATGTATAAAATATTATGATTTTTTTTTAAATTGATGCCTTAATAAGTTGAAAAAAAAACACTTAAAAGTTTTAAAACCATCGAATTGCCATACGATTCCAATTGTCCCATAAATCAAGAAAAACGATTAATCAAAGGATTGGCAATAAATCATCATAAGCTGACATTTTTTAAACATAAAAACCATGTTTCCAGCCACGAATGTCAGTCAAGATAAAAAAATAACTCAAATAGTTGATTAAGATTAGGTTTAACGCCGCGTATTTTCGATAAGTAAGATAGTTACCATAATAGCTGTAGAGCGAGACAAGTTTTGTAACAGGAGTCATGACGTCATTGAAATGTACGGGACCGAATTAAACTTACCGTCATGTCCTGTCAACTTATTTAATTAATTATTTTGTAATCTACCTCACCGTTCTTGGGGTAAAGTGCTCGCATCAGGACCCGAATTTCATAGGTGCAAACCTAGCCGGGGTTGGCGCATTTTTATTGAACTATAAAAATCCGTAGCACAACTTCCTTCGGAGGGGAAGTAAATCCGTCGGTCCCATGTCGATTGTGTACGTTAAAAAAAACCGCAAGGTATGGGGAAAATATATTTTCCATCAAAATTGGTAGACCGTTTCACTCTCACTCGTAGAAATTCTCGTGTGCTCAGTCAGGCCGCAAAGCATCATGGGCTGAGCCGTGAGTTTGATATGAATAGTCCGAGGAGTTACTCTCACGATGTACTGGTTTCGGGAGATCAGGGTTCGAATACCGGTCACCATGCCTTGACACAACTATGATGTTCAAGTGAGTGAACCTTCACCCGCAGGTTCTGAACGTCCGGGAGATGTTCAAGAAAGAGGTGCTGATGTACCAGAAGGTGGTCCCCACCCTGATCGGACTGTTCCCTTCCGACCCGCTCAACGTCTTCACCCCGAGCTACCACAGCCACGAGGATCTCCTGGTTTTCGAGAACCTCCGCCCCCTGGGGTTCAGACACGTCGACCGGGAGCAGGGTCTGGACCTGGCCCACGCCAACCTCGTGCTTACCGAGCTGGGGCGCCTCCACGGGGCCGCCTACGTCCTACACTCGCGCTCCACAGAGGACGCCAAGGCGCTCACCGACGCCGGAAAGGAGGTACTCTTCACCCGTCACAGGAAGGGCGTCTACGAGGAAGGTTTCGCCAAGATATCCGCGGAGACCGTCGAGATCCTGAGAGAGAACCCCAAGACGAGGGTCCACGCCGACAAGGTGGAGGCGATCCTCGCCAGGAAGTACGACATCCTTCTAGAACTGTTGAGACCCAAGGACGACGCTATCAACTTGTTGAACCACGGGGACCTTTGGACGGGCAACCTCCTGTTCAGGTAAGTGCTGGACGTCGTGCGGTGGAAGGGAAGGGGTGTTTTACCGGCGTCCGAGCACCGGGTGACGCCAAAGACCACGTCACGGGAAATAAAGTTCTGGGCTCGGCTTGCTCAAGATAAACAACGCTGACACACCAGCCTTGGGATACTCTGGTTCGAATCCTGGCGGGGTAGGAATGTACAGTCCAATGTTCATAGGAAGGGCCTTACTTATCTGACCGCCACAAAAAGTTATTCTTTCATTTGTTTTGTATCACCGCGTCATACCAATCAAGTTAATGTTGTAGGTGTGAGGAAAGATGGATCAACATAAAGTGTACCCGCGTTTGCGTGGAAGGAGAGTGGACAAACTATTTAAGAAAAATCACCCTTAGTATAACCTGATCGGGATTCAAACCCCGATATCCCCTGCCGTTGACAGTCCAGTATATTGCGAGAGTGACGCCATAGACCATTCGACCACCGTAGCGGGTAAAAGCCATTTATCATCCCTCATGATAGCGAATGTGTTATCAAACTAAAACACATGCAATTTTAATTTTAAAAATTGATTAAATTCTTAAGTCTTATAATTTGTTTCTTCAGTGTTATTGCAATAACATAAATAACCCGCTGGGCCCTCGCTTCAGTGGCCGCATGGTTTATGGCGTCACTCTCGCAAAAGACTGGACTGCCGGTGACGGGCTCGGGGTTCGAATCTCTCTCAGATGTACTGAGAAGGTTTTATTCCCAAGTTATTTTTCCACTCTCCCTCCACGCAGATACGTATTTACTCCCTCTGCTGGGGGTTATGTGAATATACTGATAGCCCAGGACGGGTAGTAAGACACAAAAACCGTTTAGAAATGACTAAAGCGTTGACAGATATGTATAAACACATATTTTGGACCCAGCTGTCAATATTGACACTAGTAAAAACGTCATTTACAACTGTCAAATAGACCCACGACGTGGCACATACCCACACCGACGGATACGCGGACCAAGGCGTCAGTCTCGTAATGTCTGGTTAGTCGGTGATAGAGAGAATCCCGGCTGAAATAACAGAGGATTGGAGGCAGGGGAAGGGGGAGGGGCGCATGCGCGTGACTTATTTGTGCCCTTCTTTCCCCCTATCTCAGGTACAATAAGGTCCCCGTCCAGGTTGTGTTCCTGGACCTGCAACTCTGTCGCTACGGGTCGCCGGGACTCGACGTCAACTACTTCCTGTATACGAGCACCACGGCGCGCATGCGCGAGGAGCATCTTGACGAGCTTCTGCGCACCTATCACTGGTCGCTGGTGCGCACGTTCCGACAACTCAACGCGCGGGCGAAGCAGGTAGGTTTCTTTCGTATTATTGTACAACAAGAATCCAGTGCGCATGCGCAAGGAACTTCTGAACGCGCTTCTGCGCACACTCAAGCATCTCCACGAGGGTGTGAGGGAGGGTGTGAGCGGGGCGGAGGAGAAACAGGTACGTCGGTACACATCTACTCACTTCATGCACAGCAACACTCCAGTACGCATGCGCAAGGAACTTATAGACGCTCTTCAGCGCACTCGGACATCTCAAAGCTGGGAATGAAACAGGTAAGTTCATATTGGTTGTATGGGGAACTTATCTCCTGTTCAGACGTCTGGGATCGAACATCGGATCCTTCAGGTCAGGGTCAAGCCCATAGGTCGGGATGGTGGGCAAGTGGAGCCCTTGCACCTAATACCTCAATCAATTAAATTTAGTTTTAAAATGTACAGGGTAGAACTATAGACATTGGACTGTATAAGACTTGCCGGATGCATGGGCTGACCTTCCTATTCAGGAGTAAGAAATGATTAATCAAAAGGTGTAAGCTTACACATATTATTATTATTATTATTATTATTATTATTATTATTATTATTATTATTAGCACCGCGTCTTACTACCCGTTCAGGTTATACGCACTTACGCTAATGTGTAATGGTAGGGTGATTGTGAGATGGAATCAAGGACCTACAGTTTAACGTGGGATCCGAACCACGGTGGAGGCCTGGCATTCCCCACATTCACAAGTTGTGATTAATACACTTACACATATTAAAAGAGCCCATCTTACAGATATTAGATACAAGATATAGCTAGGGCCAGAAAACGTATTCAATTGCGGTTTCTTGACAAAATAATTGGAATAGAAATTTTAGGTTATTTAATTGCTCTACAAAGATATAATGTATCTCAATTCCGCAGTATTTAAAAAAGTATAATACAGAAAATCACACATCTGGTTCGAGCTGCTATCTGTGGGGTGAGACGGGCTCTTAAGACGTCTGGTTCTAGCTGTATTACCTACCTAAGTTAGGTGTTATCTGTGGGGTGAGACAGGGCTCTTAAGACGTCTGGTTCTAGCTGTATTACCTACCTAAGTTAGGTGTTATCTGTGGAGGGAGATGGGCTCTTAAGACGCCTGGTTCTAGCTGTATTACCTACCTAAGTTAGTTGTTATCTGTGGGGTGAGACGGGCTCTTACGACGTCTGGTTCTAGCTGTATTACCTACCTAAGTTAGGTGTTATCTGTGGAGGGAGATGGGCTCTTAAGACGTCTGGTTCTAGCTGTATTACCTACCTAAGTTAGATGTTATCTGTGGGGTGAGACGGGCTCTTAAGACGTCTGGTACTGGTTCTAGCTGTATTACCTACCTAAGTTAGGTGTTATCTGTGGGGTGAGACGGGCTCTTAAGACGTCTGGTTCTAGCTGTATTACCCTACCTAAGTTAGGTGTTATCTGTGGGGTGAGACGGGCTCTTAAGACGTCTGGTTCTAGCTGTATTACCTAATCCTGACCCTGTGTCGCAGCTGACGCTGTTCGACCTGCGTCGCGAGGTGGAGAGGACCGCTTTGTACGGGTTCCTGTCGGCGGAACATCTGCTGAGGAATCAAGTGGGCCGAGGAGAATACGAGGAGAGGATCGTGGACATGGTGCTGGAGTTCGTGGAGCACGGGTACCTCTAGAGAGAGTCCCAGACTGAGGATTGAGAGGGCGAGGACTCTTTTACACGGGGGGAGTGCGGGCGGTGGAGGTTCCAACTACTCCCGAGACTATTTGAGTATTTCATCGATGCCTAGGCTGGTAGCCTGGTTGTAATATCACTTACAACAACTATTATATTTAAAATAGCAGCAGAGCTGACACCCACTGACTAAGGACACATTTATCACGGTCCAAGGACAACCTCTGGAGGAATGATGGCAGGACACGGTTCCGAGGTCACGAAAAGGTCCTTCTAGTCTAGTCAATGTTGCGCGTGTACGTGAAAGTGACCTATCACTATGTTTGTCCTTACACATATCTGCGTCACATGATTTTTTAATCACTCCCCCATGAATGACGGGCTCAATTTGAGGAAATGGGCCCCTTTTAGTTTCTGGAAATAAAAGTTTTTGTGCGTAAACTGTAGTAGGATTTTTGTATAAAAGAACTTTTAATAAATACAAGATTTTTTTTCTGTCAACAGTGATAACGCGGGGTTCAATCCTCGGTCCCGGCACAGATTTATCTGATTACTAAATCCTTCCTTCACCTCTGACAAGACGTGTATTAATCACAACTTGTGAATGTGTGGAGTGCCAGGCTTCCACCGTGGTTCGGATCCGACGTTAAACTCACAATCTCACAATCACCCTATCACGCTACATATTAGCGTAAGTGCGTATATAGTCCGAACGGGTAGTAAGACGCGGTGCTAATAATAATAATATTTTTTCTCGCCAACTCCCCTCCCCCTCTTTCCCCAATTATCAACTAATATTAAATTTGATTAAAAATAAAATAGAAAATACATCTAGAGTCGTAAATTAAACATTATAATTATCTATAAAATTTTGTAATCCATTTTAAAAAAACGCAGTGGTGTCAGTCAGCAATCGAACTATACTAATCAATCGACCGCCACCTGTTGGCGAAGATAGTGCCAACATTCGCGGATAGAGGGAGTCATATTGTCAGAACAACAAACTCTCCTGTCATTTGTCCTCAAGACGTTGAGTTAGACCCCGTTCCAGACATACGGCTTCATGGTAAAATATGGAAACCCCTAGGATCGAACCTTGGACCTCAGGATCTATAGCCAGGATCTCTTGACCACATGGAAAAGGAGCGGTTGGTAAGAATGATTGCCCTTCCCCTCCTAGATACTTGCCCGCCTGGCTTTAAGTAAATCTTGTTTGTCAATATGAATGACTGGTAATGATTTACTTTTGAATTCATCAATCGGAACGACGCGGTTACAAACTTGTAAATATTCCCGGTTTTTCATGTCATGTAATATCCTGATTATCTGTATTCATGTTATCCTGATTATCAGTATTCATGTTATCCGGGCACGGTTTATCGAAATATTACAGTACACAGTAGTTTTCGTAAATTTTTATATTTAAAAGAATTTTAGAAAGAATAGAAAATGTGTCATCCATTTCCCCTCTAGCAATGAACAAGAAACTAGAAATTACTTTTCGACCAATTTTATTAAAGTTCTAGTGTGTTTTTTTAATTGTTACTGTGATATCAATAAGTCAATTTGTTTAGTGTATAAAACACTGAAACACTAGCAGACGAATTGTGTGTGTAAACTTGATTCACCCAAAGTGTTATGTTGTGAAACTAGCCTTTGTGCTTGTTTAAGAGCCTTTCTCACCCTACGGATAGCCCTTAACTTAGGTAAGTTGTGCAGCTCAAACCAAGCGGGGTGCGGTTTACTTTTTTTTTTTTTTTGGAAAACCNTTAGAAAAACAATGGATTTGAAATCAAGGAAACTGTTTTGCCAATTAAAAAAACACGACAAAATTGAATTATAAATTATTTTAAAATTAACAACCCATTAAATTGATTCCAAATTTTAAACGAGGGATGAATAAAACTGCACTTCTGAGCGTGTTTTTGTTTCGATCATAATTTTTTGGGTGTGCCTATCTAAAGTCACGGTTAATCGGGAGTGAGATTGACCCTTAAAAATGCAACTTAAAGGTATATTTTCCAGTGGTTCTCCAGTTTGTACTGGATATATCTCTAACAGTGTTGTTTTAGGTTGATAATTATGTAGTTTTTATAATTATGGTGGAGTTAATATTACGTATTATGATATATATATTATATTAGGATGGTACACAATTTCTAAGCTTTCAAGTGATAAAAATCGTGATTTTGAGAAGTTACACAGAATGTTGGCCTCTCAAAATTGAAATAAGTGTCAGTTGTAGATAATATTTTAGAATAGGTAGGGTGTATTTTTATTCAAACTATCAGTTACATTGCCTTTAGAAAAACATAGAGACTGAATTAAATTCACACCAAGAATATTGTAAGTGCCCAATCAAAGAACTAAAAAAAAAGTCAGATTTTTATTTCAAACTGTGATATTGTAATGTTTAACTTTGACTTTTAATATTATTTTCCAAAATGTATTACATATTTAACTGTATAGTACCTTCATTAACATGTATTACTTTAGGAAAATAAAACATGTCAGTAGCAACATGCTTCATAAATTATTATAATTAGTTGTTCTGTCTTTCGACAGGTCCGTCGCCCTGTCTAAATTGAGTCCTACATCCTCAAACTTCATCTTCTTTCCTTGTTTGAGGTCATCCATAAGTTGTATTCGTCATTTCTCTTGTGCCTTTCTCTTACCACCATCCCTTTATGACGTCACTCGATAAGATTTTTTTCCCAAACACATTGTGATCCAACAAGTTGGCCTTTCTTCGTATAATCTCCTTAGAACTCCCTTATTGGTCACCCGATATGTTCCCTTTATCCACTATATTCTCCTCCAACACCACATATCAAGGTTTCCATTAAGCCTTCTACTTTCAACTCAGCGTCCATGTCTCAGATCAATATTTTATTATTATTATTATTATTAATTAGCACCGCGTATTACTACCCGTTCGGGTTATACGCTTAAGTACTAATTACACTAATGGATTAGGAATTGGGAAGGTTGAATTAAAGGAAGTGAACCCGCATTTGCGTGGAGGGAGAGTGGAAAACCATTTAGGAACCCCCCCCCCCAGTTCACCCGACCGTGATTCGAACCTCTATCTCCCCATCCTCAGCAGTCGGGCTCNCACCCGACCGAGATTCGAACCTCTATCTCCCCATCCTCAGCAGTCGGGCTCAACACGACAAGCGCGTTAGCCAACTACGCCACCGAGGCGGGTCTCAGATCAATATAAAGCGAAGCTATATATTTAGGACTACACCAGATAATTCCTCATATCAAGGTTCTGTTTGCTAGTCATAGCATCCTCTTCTTGCTGAAAGCAAACTTGGCCATTGCTTCAAAAAACAGCACAATGAACTAATTTTACATAAAAAATGAGACTTGATTGTATTTTTCCTGCGCCCTTAATCTACGTTTCTTTGTTGTATTCATATTTCTGAGTGCAAGAAACTACATTTGGTTACGTAATTATTTCTTACAGGCTTGTACACATCTTAATTACATGTTGTTTACTGGCTGTACTAAAACGTCATTAAATAGTTCATAGTTCATTAACTACCGTGTGTTGTTCGATTGTTTGTCACACAATGGTTTAGAATTCATATATTCAAGTCTAGAGCGGCCGTTTAACAAAATAACACAACGTTTACTTCACTAAGCAAGTTAATTGAACCATTAAATCGGCGGAGTTGGAATATATTGTACCTTCCAACAAACAAACCTCGCCCTATTTTTCAGATAAATACCAAATAATATTTATAAATTGTATTGTGTTTAGTGAGTTGTGCTTGTAAAATTTTAAAAAATAAAAAATTGTGAATGGTTTTGTGTTTTTGGACCATTGACGTGTCGACAAATAAACAAATGGAAACAAAATATTTTAGATAATTTTTGACCCGCTTCGGTGGCCGCATGGTCTTAGGCGTCACTTGCGCACTAGACTGGACTGGCGATAACAGGGATTTGGAGGTTCGAATCCCGGTCGGGTGAACTGAGGGTGGTTTTCCACTCTCCTTTCGTACAAATGCGGGTACGCTTTTTTCTATATTTAACCCCCTCATTTCCAGCACTACTAGCGTAATTAGTATATATGCGTATAACCCGAACGGGTAGTAAGACGTAGTGCAAACAAAACAAAAAATTCCAACCCAACAATTTAGCTCAGTCGGTAACGTGTCTGCTAACTGATCTAAAGATCTCGGGTTCGATTCACGGCATGTTCAAAAAATGTATCATTGGTGAAATATGAGTTCCCCCATTTTAACAGTGATGAGTTAACGGCAAGGGGGCTGGGTGTTGTGTCATGTGGTATAATGAGAGGGTTCAGAAAGTGAAGGCTAATCACCCAAATTGTTTAATGCAGACTTGTCCATGTTGGCTTGTCGGGTAGCCATATTGTTTTCAAAGTATCGTTCAGCTCCAACAAACAAGTTATTATTCAAACGACAAAGCTGGACTTTGAACCGCTTTACACAAGGTATAATAGGGTCCAATGTCACGGGTATCTAAACACTAACCGGTATTAATTCATGAGTTTACCAGCTGACTAGACAACCAAGGTCACATTACATGACCCGGAAACAATGCTGTATCGACCGAGGGACACGCCAAAAGGGCACTAGACATGCTCCACCAGCGTCTTATGCCGGGTTCACGATCAACTTGACTTTAACTTAACGTAACGTTCACTTAACTTAAGAAAACAATGCGTGATCACGATTCACGTAACGTAACGTAACAACTCGAGCCAAACAGCTGCATTCTCGAGTATGATCTGTGATTTGTACTATTTGTAAAGTGATGATCTGTGAATGTTTACAGTTTTATATCGATATAGTAACTATTTATCACTAAACTTTTTTGATAAATTTATCTTTCCTATTTTAGTTTAATAAAGTTAAAAAGTAGACCTTGATTATAAAACCAACAAATGAATTACTAAATAGCCCTGTTGACGTCACTCGCATAATGATTGGCTGGCTAGATCACGTGATACCCTTCAAGTAACGTTCACTTTACGTGACAGACCTCCCAAGACATCTACTACGTTAAGTTAACTGTCTCGTGATCGCTTCCATTTAAATATGTCAGATGACAAAATATTACTTACGAACTTGTTAACGGCAAGTTTTTGTTTGAAAATAAATAGATTTAAAAAATGCTTTTTTTTTTGTTATGACAATATTAATCTAAAATTTGGCCAGGCCTGTACTTGAAAATTAGTTGATTTATTTTGCCCCAAAATATTTTCAGTGATAAATACTAATAAAAAAAGGAGGGGGCATTTAATTTACGTTTTCTTCCCCCCTCACTTTAAGGTGGGAGTGTAAGGGGATGCAAGAAAAGACCAATGTTTTTGCAATTTTTATAACAAAAACACATTTTTGACCAAACTAAATAAAATATTGCTCTAGTACAAACTTATAATAGTTTAATTTTGTTCACATGTTGATATCAACAGTTGTTGAATATCTGTCATGAGCATAGCGGCATTAGATGACAAACTTTTTAAATTGAGAGAAAAAGTTGTCATTAAATTCCAGGACACCCTTAACATATATTCAACAAATTGTTGATATCAACATGTGAAGAAAATTAAACTCTTTTTTTCTACTGGAGAAATATTTTATTAATTTTGACCATAAAAATATTTTGCCATAAAAAACTAAGAAAACTTTAAACTTTTCTCTTGTCCCCTAGACCCCCCCTCCCCCCACCCACCTTAAGAAATTCCAATAGCCCCCTATCGGTAACTTTTACTCCTCTCCATCCTGTTCCCGTAGCGTTGCTGATAGCCTGTACTGACACAGAGCCTACTAACCCAACAACAAAAAATTGACCTAATGTTAGTGAACTTGAGTGAACGTCGATAGATAGATGGCGTATTTATACACATTAAAAAAACCGAGGACAAGGTTTGAGATAATAATATCTCTTGTCTAAATATAGTCCCAACTCGTAGTACTTCATGCAGTGTAGAACTAGTATGAACCGGTTCAGAACCATTTCCTCAATCCCGATAAGAGATACAGTCCAATTAGAAATTAGAAAAAGTCATAAATAAATCACTATTTTAATTTAATTCTATTTTCCCTAAAGTATGAAAATATGATTATTAAATTTCAACTTTTTTTTACTAATTATATTCATGTATAAAGTTATTGTAACTGGATGGAAGAAAGCTTTTCAGGTCAGAATGAAATTGTTGTAATAAAAATTATTTTATAAAACAAATTTCTATAGGTATTAATATTATCCATCAAAAGTGACAATGGTAGATCACATGACTTGACGTATGAATACGTGAAAGTATATCCAGTAACTTTTCTAGCTGTCAGATAAGGTTCTTCCTATGAAAGTAGATCTAGTAACTGTTCTAGCTGTCAGATAAGGTTCTTCCTATGAAAGTAGATCTAGTAACTGTTCTAGCTGTCAGATAAGGTTCTACCTACGAAAGTAGATCTAGTAACTGTTCTAGCTGTCAGATAAGGTTCTACCTACGAAAGTAGATCTAGTAACTGTTCCAGCTGTCAGATAAGGTTCTACCTACGAAAGTAGATCTAGTAACTGTTCTAGCTGTCAGATAAGGTTCTTCCTATGAAAGTAGATCTAGTAACTCTTCCAGCTGTCAGATAAGGTTCTTCCTATGAAAGTAGATCTAGTAACTGTTCTAGCTGTCAGATAAGGTTCTACCTACGAAAGTAGATCTAGTAACTGTTCTAGCTGTCAGATAAGGTTCTTCCTTAGGTGATTGGACTGAACTATATTTATGTGGGCTGAAGAGGTCACAAGGTCGAACTCGAGGGTATTTCTACGTACAACTGCGGGAAACGACGTATTCACATGAAGTAGTTCGCTGACGAATCAAGATATCCCCGAGAAAGAAACCTTCGATGACCGACTTTTGATCCATCTGGAGGTCACAGGGTCAAAGAGAAAACTCTGATAGAGCCGTCATTTCTCTAAGGAAATGCCCGCGGTATTTTTTCTTTTTCTTTTGACGTCTTTGAGTCTCATTAAACTTGAACTAGGTTATATAGGCTATGTAGAAAATGATGAAATAACACAAGGTTGTTTCATCATTCGATGAGAGAGCAAGGTTCGACACCTTAAGCTCAGCCGGTAGTGTGTCTGTCCTTTATGTTGAGGGTCCCAGGTTCGATTCACGACATATTTGAATATTTTTTTTTTGTCTCTGATGAAATGCAAGTTTTCACCTTTCACAAAGCTTAATTAACGGCCTGGAGTCTGGTTGTTGTGTCTGTTCTAGATTTATGTTTATTATCAGTCGGTTCAGAAAGTTCAAGATAATTTGGAGCTTGAATGATTTGAATCAAGTTTTTAGATAATTTTTATAGAAATATGACAATTTGTGACAAAAATGTATGAGGTGGTAAAAAAAAAAGGCGGTAAAAAGTATCGGAGCAACAAAGACAAACTCTTTATTTTATTAATAAATATTTAGTGAAATATTTCAAAGCTGTTCATAATATATCGAGGTTTTTCTTCACTTTTCGAAATGGTTTGAAGATGCGTGTGTTTCGAAATGGAAACGAGGGAGATTTTGATCTTGTACATTTCGAAACTTCAAACGCCCCGGATCAGTAAGTAAGGAGTGCTGACGGCAAACCTACTTTGTGGCTTTCTTCAGAATCTTGTTTGGCAGCAACTAAAGGGGAAGGAAACGTCACTTCCTGTCAATCTAGAGTGTAATAGACTGCAAAATGAAGCGGGGGGGTGTGATACAATACATCCACTGAGGAAAAAAAGGGTTGTAAAGGTCGATCGTGCAAAATGGGGGCTAGGGGTTCTAGAGGGTGCATAGGGGAGGGGGGGGGGATTGCTTCTTTCGCTACACAAGAGCCAAGGATCGATATTTGCACCCCTCGCTCGCTCTTTAGAGGGGTGGTTTGTAGACCATCCCCCATATCACTCGTTGAACATGTAACACCCCAATCATTATTTTCGGATATTAGAGCTTCTGTAATTTTCTGCCTTGTTGGCGGAACGCCAGGCGACATCTACACTCCAATTTTCATAGAAAGGGTTTTATCTATCATTTGGCACGGTTAGTGAGGTTAAGTATTTAGGAACAATTTCAATTTTAACGAGCAATAACGAGCCATAACGATGGTGGAGTGGAAATTAGGAAAAGAATACAGTCGGGAAATGAATGTTGCTGCTACTAGATCAATAAGTTCACTTTTATTTAGGTTTTTTTTAGCGCCACGTTTTACTACAGTAGCCCCATGGCTTCTTTAGTGCTGACTGACAGCTCACAGCTGACTTCTGACAGTTGCAAAACATATGTTTTTGTAGATCATATGGTTCGGCGTAGGGATACATAATTTGGTCTGATAACTTTTCAAATCCGTCAGCTGTCAGCTGTGAGCTGTCAGTCAGCACCAAAGAAGCCATGGGGCTACTATACCTGTTCAGGTTATAGGCATATAGTTTAGTTATGGTCTAGTTATAGTCTAGTTACTATGCTAATGAATTAGGGATGAGTAAGGTTGAATTCAGAGGAAGAATGGAAAATGTCATTTCGGGGAAAAAATATACCTTTTTGATACATATTTTGAAAGAGGCCTAACGTGTGGAGACTGAGTGGAATACTACCCATCTTTTTATCGCAGTAAAGAACTTCTTTTCCAAGTAGGGTCCCTTTCCAGAGCTTTTTGCCAGCGGGTCCGGGTTCATATCTTATACAGTATTACACTTTGTTTTTTGTCCGCATATCAGGTAGTGGCGCGGTTTGTTTGGTTTCATTTCGTAGTTTTTTTTATCATCCCTTTTAACTCAACCCCCAAGATACATTAATCTATCATCTACATCTGGGAGCCGACCTCGGTGGTCTTGGGGTAAAGTGCTTGCCTCAGGGCCCGATGTTCATGGGTTCAAACCCAACCGGGCTCAATAGATGTCTCTTGAGCGATTAAGTCTGTAGCACAACTTCCTTCGGTGGGGAAGTAAGGTCGTCGGTCCCAAATCGATTGTGGTGTGTAAAACAACCCTTGAAGATATGTGAATATAGCTTCCCTCAACAAAAATGGTAAACCCTTTCGCTCTCGATCAGAGAATGTGTTGATAGCCAAACCCTTCCTTCACCTCTGACAAGACGTGTATTAATCACAACTTGTGAATGTGTGGAATGCCAGGCCTCCACCGTGGTTCGGATCCCACGTTAAACTGTAGGTCCTTCATTTCATCTCAAAATCACCCTACCATTACACGTTAGCGTAAGTGCGTATAACCCGAACGGGTAGTAAGACGCGGTGCTAATAATAATAATAATAATAATGTGCTGATATTCTCAATCGGTTGAGAAAGGGCACGTTAAATACCTTGAATAAATAAAAAATACAAGAGAGAAAGATTATGACTGTAATATTTCTGAATTTTGCCCCCCAAGAAGTGTTTTGATCCACTTGTCCACAGCAACATGCCACAAAGTTGCGTCAGCCGACGGGCCGAGCGACCTTCCCACAGACGACAAAGCGTCGGACGACACGAGGCTATGTTGATATCCAAACACCTCGGCTGCGTCTTATCATTTTGTAGTATTTATCGTGCACATTCTAAACCAGCTGATATCAACACAAACAGCATCTTACTACCCATCAGGGTTCTACGCGAATATGTACTATTTAACGCTAGTGTATTAAGGACGAGGAGGGTTACATTTCAATAAAGTGTACCCACATTTGCGAGAAGATAGAAAGAATGGGAAAACATTTAGGGTAAAACTACCCTCATTACACCAAATCGGGAATCGAACCCCGATCACTCCGTCCCCGGCAGTATCAGTCTATTGCGATAGCGACGCCTTAGACCATTCGACCACACCAGAGTCTCCAGATATATATAATTTGAATATAATCAAAAAGGTAATTTTTTTTAAATATCAAATTTTCAAAAAATCTGTGATTGATAAATCTGAGTAGTAATATTTGAATAATTTAAAAAAGATACATTCTTATTTACTATGGAAAACACTCCACTGATATACAATTTAATCAAAATTTTTAGAAACACTTTCAAAAAATTTATAATTTTTTCTATTCATTCATCAGAAAATCAATAAACTATTACCCGCTTCAGTGGCCGCGTGGTTTAACGCGCTACTCACGCCACGGACTAGACTGCCAGCGACGGGGATATCAAGGTTCGAATCTCGGTTGGGTGTACCTAGGCGGTTTTTTCCAAAATGGTTTTCCAATCTCCCTCCAAGTAAATTCGGATACACTTCCTCTAAATATAACCTTCCTAATCCCTAAAACCACTAGCGTATTTAGTACTTAAGGGTATAACTTGAACGGGTAGTAAGACGCAGTGCTAAAAAAAATAGAACATTAATTTTAGATCATCCAAATCATGCTGTCTCGAGATATGACCATATAACATGTAAATATAAAGTTTGAACAAGATCCAACCAACAGTTTCAGGCGTAGCCTCAGGGACAGACAGAATTGTAAACACCCCCTTCTTTTTTTTCTAGTCCAAGGTTCCATAAAACGTGAAAATCCCTCATAGCCTCGAGGTATAAACACAATACGCTCTCTAAACGAGAAAGTAAAGACTAGTCTCTCATTATATTTCCCGAGACGCCGCCCACCCCCGAACTTCACCCCCGCCCCATGACATGATCCCCCTCATTATGAAGGGTATTTACCGTGCGACGGCAACGCAAGCAGCCCCCGGCCTTGGGTTGCCTAGCAACATCCTCTCCAAAACCGTCGCCACGGCAACCGCCCGACTCTCACGTCTTCATTCAACAGATGGTCTTGAAAGGGCAACAACCCCTCTACCCCCCAGATCCCATCCGTCCCAAAATAAACCCAGCCCCTCCCTGGTGTTTTGAGCTTCAAAAAATAATAATCTAAGCTCGAAGCAGACTCAATTAATAAAGCGGGTGAGAGTGTTTTGTTTGGGGGGAAGGGGAAGGGGGGAAACCTCAGTACACCCAACCGAGATTCAAACCCCAATCTCCTTTCGCCATCGACAGTACAATCTATTATGAATGTGGTGACCTTGGGTTTAGGGGTAAGGTGTCGGACTTCTGTGTTAGGGGTACGGGGTTCAATCCTCGGTCCCGGCACAGATTTATCTGATTACCAAACCCTTCCTTCACCTCTGACAAGACGTGTATTAATCACAACTTGTGATTGTGGGGAACGCCAGGCCTCCACCGTGGTTAGGATCCCACGTTAAACTGTAGGTCCTCCATTTCATCTCACAATCACCCTACCATTACACATTAGCGTAAGTGCGTATAACCCGAACGGGTAGTAAGACGCGATGCTAATAATAATAATATGAAAGTGACGCCTTAGACCATTCGACCAATGAAGCTGGCAAGATTAAATTTTTATTCCCTCAACAAAATTACTATTTCCCCCACTTGTGGTCACCCTAATTCCCTCTCAGTTTCACCTTCCTCATCCTTCTACATTAGTATAAATAAATGGATAGAGCCCAGACGGTTATTAAAATGTTCACTTTTTAAATGTTCACCTCCATAATGAATCGATTTCAGAACCTTAAGATGAGAATACCTTTCAGGATTTAACTAAGGTTTCCGCGTTCGAAATTTTATCAGAGGGTTTTGGGGGAAATGTCTAATGTTTATAGATCCACGCAGTTGTGCCCCTGGCTAGAGACGAGTATGTAACTCTTCCGACACAAGTACTTGGCGGGCGGTATTATGTAACGTTATTGGATATTAAATAGAGCAGAGAGAGAGAGAGAGATAGTCGAATTTCCATAGGAAGTGTCTTAGCTGACAGAAAAGTCACTAGATATACTTTCATGTATTCATACTTCAAGCCATGTTATATGTATTATTAATACCTATAAAACAACGATAATAATGTAGTAAAATGTGATCAATTTTGGCGGAAAGAAAATGTTTTTGTAATTTATAAAAGTGTATTCTTAAAAAAAATCATACTAAGGTATATTAATGGATGGTTCCTAAGACTTGCTTTATAGTCGAACCACTTTAGTAAGAACTTTTTAGAGAGTATACAAAATAAACGTGGAATATCCAACATTGGCAAACGTTCATTATGTGTATTTTACAGCTGTAAAACGTGATATCTGAAGAAATAATTGGATAATTTACAAACAAATGGAGGTAAATTTTCTTAACTGATCCGACTATACTCTATACTCTATAGGCAGACGCTAATCCCGTTGATTGGCTGGTTAGGGAGGTCAACCACAGCGCGACGCGACCTTGGTTCGATCATAGATATGGTCAAATTAAAAATATATATATTATTATAATATAAGCCTACTCTCTCTCTCTCTCTTTCTCTCTCTCTCTCTCTCTCTCTCTATATATATATATATATATATATATATATATATATATATATGTAAACAGCCGCATCTTACTGCCCATTCGGGTTACAGGCCCGTCCTGTTGGAAATATAATAATTACGGTAATGTGTTAGTGATGAGAAAGGTTGAATTAATAGGAATTGTATCCGCACTTGCGTAAAGAGAGTGTAAAGCCATTTAGGAAAAATCGAACCCTAAGCTAATCACCGGTAAACGAGACTAGACGAGTCTTGTTATATAGTCGGCGTGCCCACCAATACGGGTTCAACTGTCGATTGTCATGTCGTGTTCAGTCAGTTTGTAAGTCTAAAAGCTATCGAAGAGTAGAGACGAGAGGTCACTTATCTTAGTGACACGAATCGTGCTCTTAATGACCTCGAATGAAATTAACTACGATGTTCTTGTTTTTTATGCTCCATCTAGCCTGTGTTTTATCGTTTGTGATCGCCATGCCGCGAATCATGCGCAATGCCCGACACGCGTGCGCGGTATATAGTACAGTAGGGACACAGTAGCCAAGCACGTGTGACGTCACTGCGTGAACAAGAGGTTTACGAAGGCGCGGGGAAACTGGAACAAAGAAAAGGAGTAGGAATATGGTTTTGAGATACAAGTATCGATATTTAACTAATTTTAAGTATCGTAAGAAAAATTATCGACAAAAGATGTCAATATCTAAAGAAAAGTATCGATATTAGTTAAATATCGCTAAAAAAATATATTTCGGATCCCTAAAAAGAGAGCCAAACCTTACGCGGTAGTAATTAGGGTCAAGGTAGGAATAGAGTGACGTCAAGTTAGAACGAAAGACCAGTGTGATTACTATTACTTTTACTATTATGTGTTCTGTCTTTCGACTTGTCCGAACCGAGTCCTCCAGCGTGTACGATCAACAGACTCCTGAAACTTATGTCCTTGGTCGAGGTCATCCATAAGTTTCATTCGTAGTCTTCCTAAACCTCTTTGCCTTCTATGACGTCACTCGGAACGTATTTATTAGCTACCCGATATGTCCACGTTATTCTCTCCCACATCACACAGTCACAGATATGTATTTATCTTTTCCCCAAGGTCCAGGTTTCAGCTCCATACGTAGCACTTTACCAGTTTATTCCTCATCTCCAGGTTCTGTTTGATAATAATCAGTAGCTTTCTATTTTTCTTAAGGCGGCGTTGGCCATCACAATTTTTGACTTTATAATATACTCAATTGTAATAAAAACCAAATTTATAAAAACCTGTTATCAATAGGCTACCCTTAAAAAACCGCATATATATTTTTTTTTAATGAATTTCAACAAATTTGTAACCTGACGTCGAAAAATTGCGTATAGTCACTATTTGGATCAGGTAAAGTTTACTATATTTGTTTATTTATTTTCAATTCCATGAAAACATTATTAAAACGACGAGACATTAGGCGGACGTTTTAGAATAGATGACGCATGTTCAGTTCCTTATGACCTTCGGCGAGTTCCCCGTCCAGAGTCCGGGTCACGACGCGCCGCGGTATTGCTGATCCTGGTTCTAGTTAAGATAGATTACACTGAGTGATTACTGGGGGACATTTATCAGCGAGGCTCACCGCTTGTAGATATGTGAGTGAGACTTTGGGAAGATTCACCGGAAATTATTTCCTTCAAGTTTTATTTAAAGTCTAAATGGTCGCATGCGTTGGTGTCACCCTCGCAAAAAAGACAATAAACTGCCGATGACGGGGAGACAGGGGTTCGAACCCGGTTGGGTGCACTGGGGATTGTTTTTACGTAATGGTTTCACACTCTCCCTCTTCACGAAAATTCGGGTAAATTTCCTCTATAAATTCATTCGTAATCAAACCTAACACTTTAGAGTAATCAGTACTTATTATTATTATTATTATTATTATTATTATTATTATTATTATTAGCACTGCGTCTTATACCCGTTCGGGTTATACGCACTTACGCTAATGTGTAATGGTAGGGTGATTGTGAGATGAAATGAAGGACCTACAGTTTAACGTGGAATCCGAACCACGGTGGAGGCCTGGCATTCCCCACATTCACAAGATGTCTTGTCAGAGGTGAAGGAAGGGTTTGNTGATTAATACACGTCTTGTCAGAGGTGAAGGAAGGGTTTGGTAATCAGATAAATCTGTGCCGGGACCGAGGATTGAACCCTGGACCCTAGCACAGAAGTCTGACATCTTAACCCTAGACCGCCAGGTCACATCATATGAGTATAACCCGAACAGTTAGTAAGACACGGTGATTATATATATTCTCCAGAGTGTGTTAACAGACATTATCAAATGAGTTACAATGAAAGCAGTAAGCGTGATAACATTTCTCTTTTTAACACACACGACTACACCGCTTGGTGGCTGAATGTGTCACTAAAGTCGGTTCTGTTGAAGACCAGACTTTTTACACTTCTGTGTAACCCGAGTTTCTCGATTATTTCCTCGTCCACAAACAACAGAGGGAAATAAAGTTTTACTCAAGTTCATGAAAGCTTCAATATCTGCGTTAACTTGTTCACCAAACTTACTATTATACGTTTTAAAAAAAAACTTCTCGTACCCTTAAGGGCACGCGTATCCCAGTTTGTGAAACTCTACGTAGTCTATCATTAGACTTCTCAATTTATGTGCGCAACCTTATTTCTTGGTGAATTACATTTGACCGTTGATTTCATTGAATATATATTTTCTAAAACAATCCTAAAGTCAACTAAACATCAATTTTCTTATAATTTATTTTTTAAAGTATTTTATTATTTAGGTATTTTTTGTGGTTCTGAACAAATGGGTTCTGAAAAAAAACACACACTGTACAATCATCTTATGTTAACGGAATGCTATAATCTAGAGTTTTGTTAACATTTGAACACGAAATCTTTCACTTTTGTTTCACTGGTCAGGCGCATAAACTATCCAAGTATTAAATTCCCTGACTTCTCCGGGTTTATTGTGTCCGTAGCCTCGATGTGTATGGTACCAATCACTCCTGTCTGAGATACAGTATGTCAATACAGTTCCCACGTGGTGTGGACGACTGTACCAGCTTTGTGTAACAAGATCAGGTGTCACGACCTAGATGTTGAGATCTTGTTGTGGGATAAACAGCTCAACGACAAACCACATCATATTTCCCGATTTGCCAAGGCCGATCATATTTTACTACACGGAGG
Organism: Timema monikensis; assembly: GCA_902151445.1. Classification (NCBI taxonomy): domain Eukaryota; kingdom Metazoa; phylum Arthropoda; class Insecta; order Phasmatodea; family Timematidae; genus Timema; species Timema monikensis. Next base: position 430,557 of record CABFVZ010000136.1, read on the forward strand.
TAACTGCATGGTTATGATTAGGAGACAGCGTTGTCATTTTCTTGTTTTCGTGATATCAATCTCCCCTCAAATACAAGACAAGTTTCGCAACGCTGGTTAGTCGAGGTTGCCAGTATCTCCTTCTTACCTCAGCACACCACCTTCAGACATAACTGAGAGCAAGGAGATTTGGCCAGTAGCTCCTTCTTACACCAGCACACCACCTTCAGACATAACTAGAGAGCAAGGAGATTTGGCCAGTAGCTCCTTCTTACCCCAGCACACCACCTTCAGACATAACTGAGAGCAAGGAGATTTGGCCAGTAGCTTCTTCTTACCCCAGCACACCACCTTCAGACATAAGTGAGAGCGAGGAGATTTGGACAACAGTTGACTGTGAAAGAGCGAATACCTGCAGTTCCCTCTGAGGTGCTATTGGGTATAAGGCAGGGATGAGTAACCAGCGCTATTTCTCATGAACATCGCGAAAGTAGGTATCGAATCCCGCTTCGGGGCGGACGGGACCAATACTTATCCCTGTGACCGTGACGTCATTGGAGGACACTTATATCTCTAGGAGGGAGGGTGGGGGTTGGATAAATATTCGTCGACTTCGGGGGTCTCGGGGTAAAGTGATCGCCTCAGTACCCGATTTTCGTGGGTTCAAACCCAACCGGGGTCAACGTATTTTTTCTTGAGCGATAGAAATCCGTAGCACAACTTCCTGCGGATGGGGAAGTAAAGCCGTCGGTCCCATGTCGATTGTGGTGTGTAAAAGATCCCTGGAAAGTATTTGAAAATACCTTTCCCGGAAAATTGGTATGCCCTTTCACTCTCGCTCATAGAAATTCTCGTGTGCTGATATATTCAGTCGGTTCAGAGAGTGCACGTTAAATAAAGGTAAAGCTTCAATGCGCTGTCTATCAGTGATAAGCCAATTTGGTTTAAAAGACCTTACATCATGACCCACGACAACCCTTTCTTTGAAGATTGGACTGTACTCTCCAAGAGCGGTCTCAGGGACAGGTGTGCCAACAGAAAGACGCGACGTTTCCCTCTCAGCTGGTTCGACCTTGCCGCGGGTCGAGAGCGGATTCCGCCAACACCTTGTGGCAACCTCCCGTAGAGAGTATTGACTGGAACTGAACCAGGTATCTCTCGTTACGTGCTGGAAATGACGTCACGACGACACGCCGGGTGGATTTGACGACAGGAACTGATGGGAGCCTCTACAGGGGCAGAGTGTTTCCACACGACTTACAAACTAGTTTTAACGGTAATGTATTAGGAATGAACAAGGTTGAATATAGAGAAAGTGTACCCGCATTTGTGTGGGTAGCGAGAGGGAGAGTGGGGAAAAAAATATTCATAAAGAGAAAAAAATCACCCTCAGTGCACCGGGCCGGGATATGAACCCCAATCTCCCCGTCATTGTCAGTTCAGTCTATTGCGTGAGTGACGCCTTAGACTACGCGGCCACCCAAGTGTGTTCATCCAGCCATTAATTCGCAATGTGATCGGGACATCCCCTATCTAATTGACGGGGGTTTTACGGCCATTCATTTATTTAAATATAATTTATTTATTCTTGCGAAGTTAAGGTGTTACACCAATGTCTTACCAGGTTACAAAAATTATAATTAAGGAACATTTTAAAAAAGAAAATAGATCTTAAAAACTTAACAATTAGATTTTTTTTAAATCAACCCATGTCGGGGAATCAAACCCAGTAAAGGAACACGCGGTATCGACTCAACTAAGGTGTCGGAATACATAAAAATGTTTTTAAAATTCCGTTCAAAATTAATCGGAATTAGAAAAGACTGTTTAAAGAGCGTTTTTCTTTCGAGTTTTAAATTGTTATCCACGCAAGTAGAGCACGGGTAAGACTATTATTATTATTATTATTATTATTATTATTATTAGCACCGCCTCTTACTACCCGTTTAGATTATACGCCGCTGTATTAATTACACTAATGGATTAGGGATTATGAAGGCTTAGTTTAGAGGATGTGAACCCGAATTTGCGTGGAGGGAGGGTGGAAAACAACTTTGGAAAAACTACCCTCAGTACATCCGACCGAGATATGAACCTTGATCTCCCCGTCATCGGCAGTTTAGTCTACTGCAAGAGTAGCGCCTTAGACCATGCGGCCACCGAAGAGGGTCATGAACAGTTAATCGTACAAGCGTTTACTTTCTTCTGATTGCATAAAATAAAATTGTGATTTCAGATTAAAGATTTAAGGTGAAATAAATAGTTTACGACCCTTACAAGTCTCGGATCTTGTAATATCCGAGGGTTAGTTTCGTAATTCCCATAATTTATATTTAAAAAAAAAAGATTCGTGGCGCTAGTGTCGCTTAATTCACACCAGATGTTAACTCGTGATGGTCGCGTGCTGATACAGCCTCGCGTTTAGAAAGTGCACGTGGAAGACGTCAGTGCAGTAATAGTGTGTTGATTGAGCAACACCAGCTCCACAATCCTTCCAACGCTTGGGTGCCTGCACGTATACACGAAAGTGAAAATAAGAGAAAAGAAATAATAAAAACATGCAGGTTTTGTTATCTTTTCCCGGCCATTCATTGTAACTTTTTTATTTTGTTTATTTATATCCGATTCACAAATACGTTTTGTCACTATGATGTTAAAAGTAAATCGACTTTATTTGTTAATGAGATCAAACATGAACCAATGGCGGATCTAGAATTTACTTCAAAGGAAGGACACAAACTAATAGTTTCATTCATGAGAATAACTAATTACAAACATTTCACGCTCAAATTAGATAAGAGAATAATTAACTCAAAATATTATGAAATGAATAGTTTCCGCGGGTCTTGTCAGACAAAAAGGATTGTCAAATTTCGTATTAAATTGCCTTAAATTTTCAATCTGAACGGTTTTAATCATTTGCGTCTGAGGCGGTTGTAAATGAATCGTCACTCGCTTCGCTGGCTGCGTTACTCTGCCGAAGACGGGGAGATCAGGTTTCGATTCTGGTCGGGTGCATTTCTCTAAACTGTTTTCCACTCTCTCTCTCTCCCCACGAAAATGCGGGTGCACATACTCTAAATTAAACCGTCTTAATCCCTAACACATAAGTGTTATTAGTACATTGGCGTACACTCCGAATGGGTAGTAAGACGCGGTGGTAAATTTTTTTTTATCAAACTACTTAGTATTCAAAGTGTAGGACCTACATGTTTTTAATAAATGTGTTCAAACAGTGTGCGTTGTTTTAAATGTTGGATTGAGCAACGTGATTTCTCAATTCTTACATGGTTTGGTGGATTTCACTTTTCATTCGCCACAATCGTGGCTACATTGCAGAATATGTCGCCCACCTCCGGTCTAGTGTTTTAGCAAATAGAAATGACCACGTCTGAAAGATTAAGCCTGTACATGCAAAGCAGTTACAAAATGTGATGGTCCATCACGAACACAAAGACTCCAAACGTAGAATATAACTCAAACTATGTATTTATTTTAATTACGATAATAGAGCAGCTTTGGTGCTAGAATCGTTAAAAGTTTAACGCTCCATTCGTAAATATTTTTTACATAACTGGCATCAATTTTCGTAGTCACATAATAATGTTGTTCGAGCTTCGAAGAAAATGTGATGTAATGTAATATGACATTTAAAAAAAATCTAAGGCGGTGTCAATTCTTTTTTTTAAATATATTTTATAAAATAGGTATTTTTTCTTTTATTAAATACATATTTAAAGTGTAGGCCTAATACCGTCCTTGGATTTTGTCTTCATTTATTTTTGGTATTTAAAGTGAACTTTCTGAACCGACTTATTATATCAATACACGACTTATCAACCAACTTAAATCTAGAACCGACACAACATCCAGTCCTCCTAACTGTGAAAGTATAAACCCATATCTCACTAAAATGATACATTTTTCGACCATGGCAGGGAATCGAACCCCGGGACCCCGTGATCAGTAAAGAGCTACACTAACGACGTCCTTGGATAAGAGCAATATTGTTTAATCAGTTTAATAGTCCATTTATCTTAGAATAATTATGTTTAAATTTAGTTATATTTTTTTAATTAAAAAGATTTCAATAAGATTCTTTCTGTATTAGTTACCTAAGCTATAGTGCGTTTCTGGTAGAAAGGGCATTTTGGCAAATACAATTTTATTATTTTTATTATTGTATAGGTATTGATAATATCGTATCAAAAATGACAGCTGCAGATTACATGACTTGGCGTATGAATATAATGAAGGAGGGAGGGGCATATTAGTAGCTTATAACTCTAAAAAAATGTATTTATTTTAGAAATCAGACAGTGGGTGCTACCCCTGGGGTGATATTAACCCCCTCCCGTTGGCATTACACAGCGAGATCCAGTTCATTCAAGTTTAAATCAGCTCGAAGCAAGTTTTTGGTCAGTACGATTTCTTTACGAGTGTTGAGCTAATCGAGCTCAAATTAATGCGGGTTGCTCTATTTGGGGCTTAGAGCCCTCACCAGTGCCCTGACCAGCAACGGGGACTACTTGACACACGCTCATTCAGTCTGGTTTGCTGTTAGACCCGGAGGTTGGGTTTCGAATACCGGCTGTGTGTAAAGGTGTTTTTTAATTGAATGGTTTTCCAGCCTCGGTTTACGCGGATACGAGTACATTTCTTCTCAATTCTCCCTTCCTCCTACCTACCATGATAATGTGCGTTTATATATGGTTAATCCTTAGTGCGATAGCTAAAAAAACACAAAAAACTCCACGGCGGAAGCCTATAAGCGAGCTATGCCGACCAAGCGGCCGCCGCATGTTGACGAAGATAGTGCTAGTATTTGCGGATAAATGGTGTCATGTAGTCAGCACAATGAACCCACCGGCCCTTAATCTCAGTTTTTTAGGCCGAATCTGCTGCTTATTCATTCAAGTAACTCAACGCGTCACAGATATATTCTGGATGGGGCCTGGGATCGAACCAGGGACCTCTGAAACTGTAGTCATGAGCTCTGACCGCTAGTCCACAGAAGCGGTAATTGTATCGGCAAACAAAATAATAATAATAATAATATCAAGAAAGTAGTCACGTAGAACACTTTCCGAATAATGTGCGTTTAATTTAATTTGGTTTGTAGTTTTGATCAGTGGCGTGTTGTGATGTTACTAATTGAAATCAGAGCTTACACTTCTTCATCATCATCATCATCATCATCATCATCATCATCATTAACTGTTTAGTAAAATGCCTCCATCTTTCTCTATCCTTCAACCATCCCTGCTCCTTAACTTATGCTTCGGAATATCGTCTCTCTCTTTTTTTTCAATCAAAAACTAGAACCGTCTTCTGCGAGATTACAATAGCCCCATGGCTTCTTTGGTGCTGACTGACAGCTGACGGCTTTGAAAAGTTACCAGACCAAATTATGTATCCCTACGCGTAACCATATGATGGAAAAACATGTGTTTAGCAGCTGTCACTTCTGACAGTCGAAATTTAGGTACATACCTAAATATTGACTGTCAGAAGTCAGCTGTGAGCTGTCAGTCAGCACCAAAGAAGCCACGGAGCTACTGTATAGAAGGAAAGGTTGAGGAAAAGAGGATCTTAGGAAGGAGGAGGCTTCAAATATTGGATGACTTGAAGAAAATAAGAAAATTCTGGGAGCTGAAAGAAAAGGCAGAGGACAGGGTGCATTGGTGGTCTAGGTTCGCTGACAAAAGGAATAGACCTTTCGTAAGATATAATAACAATTAGTCGATTTAAAAAATCCCACAAACAGTAAATCACAAAATCTTCAAAATGTATGGTAGCTTACTACACTTTTAATGGACTCATTATTGGTGTATTGTGTCACCTGAAAAACGTGACTTTTAACCAATTGTTGTGAATTTTTATCAACGTTGATAGTTTGTATCGGGTAACTAATCTACTACACTTAAAAATATGAAATTACGTATTTATAAACCGTTTTAAGAACAGACACATAATATTCTGATTCGCTTTAATATTATTTTAATATTATAGAAATTTGCCAATTGTCAGGCTAGTAATAGTTGCTCAACGTATCGCCTATCGTTAAAAAAAAAATCATTAAAGGGATTTTTTTTCCAAACAAATTAATAAGCATCCATATTTGCATTTTACAATAACCTAGTTATCCAAATCCCATTAAATAGTTTTGTTTTTATATCGTACTATTTTAAGAACAATCGCTTAGCAATCTTAAGAGCACAGATGAGTAGATAAAAATAAAAGAGTCCACATGAGTTGCTACCCAATGCCAGTACATCGAACAAAAAAAAAGCGTTCCCCTTGAATAGTATCCAACACCTTGAACTATTTCAAAACAACCTTCTAACCGTAAACGAAAGAACGCTTGATTCCCTAAACCAAAGTAATAATGTATTTTCGCGTTCAATGCCACTTTGTTGATTATCCTACCTCAACATGGATTATGTGTGGTTCCATTTATCTACAGAAAACCCGCCAACGATCATGGTTCACTCGTTATCTTAAACAGCGGAGCCGAGAAAAGATAGAAACTTGTTTACATTATAACTGCTGAATGAATGATAACAATGTATTTCACATGCACTATCGATATTCGTAAAGTAGATAATTAAAATAATGTATTAATGTTGAGTAAAGTCACCTCTTTCGTTTGTTGTAAACATTATTAGGAACTAATGGAAACAAAAGCACTGCAAATTATTAATTTTTTTGTAAAGAGATCATTGTAGCACAATTTGAAAATATAAACATTAGGCTTGAATGTGTTTGGTCGACATTGTAAAATTAGTGACATTTCACAGAATGTAAAAACAATTGAACATTAAATCACGAAATTATGCAAACGAAACTAAATTCACGTATAATGATTAACATGTACTCACTCTTGTGTTTAGAGTTGCTTTTCCATATAGCTTTCAAGAACGACATGTTGGTGGCTTTTTAAAAGACGATTCCTTTCCAAACAAACGCGTGTACACTGATCGGAGTTTAGACAGCTTCTGCAGCAGCCGACAGCTTTTCGATCCAAGCCGGGCTCGTGTAGATGAAGCAGCCTGGACCAAATCAAGGCTGCCAACTTGAACTTTCTCACACCAGAAGTGACCAGACTTCTTTTTATCTTTCTAAGATGGGGATAAAGGGCGGAAATGTTGTAACAACGGTGTCACGGACAGCAAGATTTACGTCGTTCAGAATGTATAAGTAATATCGCGAATGCAAATTACTTAACCTACTGTTCAAAGTCTAACTTTGTATTACGTCGTTTAGGAATGATAAGTCTTGTGGGTTAAAACACAAAATAGTTATGTACCAACAATGCCTTCAATTGCTCCTATAGAGTTCATTTTCATGTGTGTAAGTCGCAGCAAAACCACAAATTAAAAACTAATTCTAAATAAAATTAATTGTATAGTTTAAACATATCATTAAAAAAAATTAATTACCTTTCCCGTGCTTCGATTCTCATCCGTGACAAACGTGTATTTACACTAAAGCTTAGGACGATAGAATTTGAGAGGAAGTGAACCCGCATTTTAATAGGGGAGTGATAAACCATTCATTTAAAAAAAAGCTCCTTGGTGTAACCCTGCCGGGATTTGAGTCCCGGCATCCCTGGTAAGCCAGACCAGGCGGGACTGACCTGTTTTTTTCCCCCCGCGTTTCCACCAGTTGGATCCCCAAACAACCTTGTTTCGCTCGATGTAGCGTTCGACCAAAATCTAGGGGGTCCCACCTTCAATCCTCGGCGAGGGCAGAAAATGTATCACCGCTAAACTGGAGTTTAGAGTTACATACATGGAGTCTGGTTGTTGTGTTTGTCGTTGATCAAAAGCTTCACTATCAGTCGACACACAGATCAACGTGAGAAGTGTGTGTTGGATAGTAACCTGGGTAGATCAGCGGATACAGCAGGGACGAACTGAGCCAATGGCTGAGTGGTTTTTTTAAAAACTCATTGTTCACGAACTTCAAGAAACATTATATAACTTAGTCGTGATAATTATATTGGTAAAGGAGGTGATGATACCATTTGTGATTATTTAACCGCCACAATTTCCTGTAGCTAGGTGGTACAGAGCGCTCAACCACAAGTCTAAAGGACCCCGGGTCGAATCCGGGCTGACGACTTACGTCTCCACCAACACTTCTTACTACCCGTACGGGATTTCCGTTGAAGAAGGAATAAAAATTTAGAATTTAGAGGAAGTATACCCGCGTTTACGTGGAGGCAGGGAAAACCATTTAGGAACAATCACCCTCAGTATATCAAGCTGGGGTTTGAGCTCCGGGTACTATTTTTATTGTATATTATGTATTCGTGCCACCCGTCACCCAATCGGTAAATATCCAGGATAAAGCTACATCCCCCCCTCCCCCCTTCTTTGCCGTTTATGGGACATACATTCTAAAATCACTTAAAGTACATTCGCATTTTAATATAAAGAGCCTTATTTGACAGCTAGTAAGTTACTCAGGGTGTTCGGAAACTCATAGCCCAAACCGCACATATAGTTTGTTTGGACCTAATTTAATACAAAATCCCAGTACACTCACATTCGGAAAATTATGCTAATATCATTAAATGGTGTTAAAAGTTTCGGCGTATAGCGCTGGGAGAGCAAAGCTGTCGAGCATGCGTGTACAACAGGTTGCATAGGAGCTAGGTGCATGGCACTGAACACCTGGACATCTTGGAGCACGGCAGAACATACCACAATTAATAGTAAACAACACATCAGTCATCTAGGAATGGAAATACGTTCTGAGGGTTATCATTAACGGTACTACGTCACAAAGTGCTTGCCATTATTACATGTGTAGTGCCACGCGCCTAGCTCCTATGCAACCTGTTGTACACGCATGCTTGCACAGCTTTGCTCTCCCGGAGTTGTACACCGAAACTTTGAACACAATTTAATAATATTAGCATAACTTTCTGGATCTAAGTGTACAGGGATTTTGTGTTAATTTTGGTACAAACAAGCTGTATGTGCAGTTTGGGCGTTGAGTTTTCGAGCACCTGTAGATCAACTTTCATGATTTCATACGTCAAGTCATGTGATCTGCAGCTGTCACTTTTGATACAATCTGATTTTCACAGGAGGCTTGTTATTTGAAACTTGAAACTCATATTGCTACAATGACGGCGGAGAAATATATGTAATTAATAATGTTAAGAAGTAACCCATAAGTTAATATTATTGCAAGTTTTTGATAACTTTTTATATTAACTTTATAGTTAATACATCATAGCTATAGAATGCCAAATTTTAGTTACTTTCAATCAATGTTGGTCGTCGAAAGTGATCTTCAAATAAAAATCCGTTGTTTTTAGATAATATTATTAATATAGTATAAGAAAATTCAATGTTGGATACAACAATGTCTGTCATCATCATCATCATCATCATCATCATCATAATTCGACGTTCCCACCTCTGCGGGTCATCTGTCACACCCCTGTCGATCCCTCCAAACTCCTCCCTCAGCCACGCGTCTCCATTCCATTCCTTTATCTTCCATGTCCTTCTGCGCTTGGTCCATCCATCTGGTCCGTGGTCTTCTAATAGTTCTTCTACCCTTCTCTCTGTTCTGTAAGGCTTTCTTAGACATTCTTTCCTCCATTTTCATCACATGACCTAACCACAGCAACCTTTATCTCTTTAGTATCTCTTATAATGTTATAACTTTTAAACCATCCCTAATTATTTTGTTACATTCTCACTGCCTCTCAGGAACCTCTGTCTGCTGCCTCTAGTCTACTTAGAGATCTCTCTTCGTCCATGTCCAGGTTTCAGAGCCGTGTCTCAATATTGGATGTTTGTATTTTCAAAAAGCCTTTCTATTGAAAATTGGTCTATGGCTAGCTAAGGTAGTTGCTATTTAAATGGTATATAGTACATAATACAGCTGATAGTAATGTATTTAAATAATCGTGTTATTGGACAGGGACAGTAAATTAGCTATTTTAAATGTAGCGAAATACATAGTTTTATTCAATCCAAATACACTTTAATTTGGATTAATTTATTTATTACAAATCGGGAACAGAATCATTCGAGCATATTAATACGTATTCCGAAGACGCATGGTCGTATTATAGTCTCGGAACACACGCACAATTTTTTAATCGTTCATCAAAAGGTTACGGGATCATTTTATGTTGAGTGCGTATACTAACGATACGATTACAACACGACAAAAGTCAAAAGTCGGTCGATGATGTTTTATGATTGAACAATCGAACCAACTATTGCTAGACAGTGCTATCTATCTATCTATAACCATGGCCTTGTATTGGCGTGCGCACACTAGCGGTTAAAGAGTCGCAGTTCGCCTGATCAGTCTGTGGCTGATAATTCCAAAGAGAAGGTCGTGTCTAACTTCCAGCTCTATGGCGGGTGTAATTATTACAGTCGAAACTGGACACTTCATTGAAGTAATAAAGAAGCGGTCTAGTCTATTTAAAATCTCGGAAGGTGTTAACTTGGGGAGAAAAAAAAAGTCAGATCGAAGTGTTTCCTGAGGTTGGGTAGGATTAAATACGGAAGTAAAAAAAAAAAAAAAAAACTAGAACATAAAAGCTTATGCAACATAAAAAAAACCCGCTTCGG